>JAURVB010006804.1:0-18443 GCA_033002965.1 Piper betle | reverse complement strand
TGGTGAGTATGGTGAGATGCTGGTTAACAATATTAAACCCCTAAATGGAGAACAACTGATGACTGTGAGTAAAACATGCATTACTAATTTTTAAATGTCAGTTGGTTGTTATTTTGACGAAGTTTCAATTTTTTTTCCACTCTGAAATTGAAAACTTGGAGTCTGTTATCAAGTGTGTACATGTTACTATTTGATTGACCTTGCCATGTATAATTAATTGCATTTGCTAGTGTAAATGCAGCTTTTTTGGAGAAAGAAACATATAGGATAAAGCAAATTCTTAGTTGTGTTAAAGGCAAAAGGGGTCAACTGCAGTTATGATTCAAACCCGTTTAGTTGGCATGAAACAATACTTGGAAGTAAAATTGTAGGAAACAAAAAAGATATGACATGACATGACATGAAAATTTTTGGGTCAGGGATAATATTCTACTACTCCAAATGATCATAAACCATATTGAAGCTTAAATCTTGAAAGTCTGTATCCTTTTGGATAGCTTCTATTGAGTCAAATTTCCCAATTTTTCCATTTCTTTTATGCCAACCAAACACGACTTTTAGTGGAGGAAGAAGAAGATTATTGTTAAGTGATTGTTCCAGACATAATGTGGTTTTGGCTGTATCTTATGCAGACATAGTTTCTTAGTCATGAAGTATACAAATATGATCACTTACAGCGAGTGAGATTATAGTCATCCAACCAACAAATTTGTTGTGTCGTATCTGGTTGTATTTCTTTCCTAATATTTTTAGTAATTTAGTCATATACTTTGATTAAAAAAGTCAGCTGAGTGAGGAGAGGAAAGAAAACTACATGGTTTTTAGTGGCTATATGCCCCATTCCTCCTCTCTTCTCTAGTTATGCTTTTGGGTAGTTTTCCGGCCATCTAAAATTTTGCCATTTGTAATTACATAGATCCTAGTTTAGGATCCATGCCCCCAACAACCTTTAGGTATCAGGTGGAAGAAAAGAAGAAGGAGATTTGGTTGATATGACTGCTTACTAGTTTCTCATTGCAACAGGTTACAAAATCTGATGCTGTAGATGTTGTTGAGACTGCATTGAAACGCCATTCATCTGACATGACTACCAGAGCTATGTCACTTGTTGCATTGTTGAAGCTTTCGTCTCGATTTCCATCTTGTTCAAAGTGAGTTGGTTACTTCTTGGCACCTTGTCTGGTGTTTTCTGGCTTTGTCCACCATGTTTATTTTTTTGAAATGTCCTTTGGGAAAAAATCTTTTCTTCGAATTTGATTTGGATTTTTTACCTTCGCTGCCAGTTCTTACCAAGCAGTAGTTATTTGGACGTGATTAAAGATTTACGGAGCAAATGACCTCCCTGATGCACTCTTGATATATTATGGAATCTTTCATATGCCATATTTTTTCCGAATCAAGCATCATGTGCCTGTGGTTTTGTTCTCTTGGTGTATATCATCAATATTAGTGTTATCATCTACAGTCAAGTTATCCTTGTGCTCTCCATCGAATCTTGTTAACTTAATAACAAGAAGCTTTCTTTTAATCTCTTTGTTAAAACTATTAACCTTGGCACTATCCAGTTGTAGGATTAAATTCCGCAGAGGACTTCAGATTTTTTGGCTTGTCAAGTTTACAAAAAAATATAAATTTGATGTTTGGAATTGATGTAATAATAATCCCATTTGTCTACTTGATTTATTTGTGAAATGGGCAACTGCAGCTTTATTTATGTTGTTAGATGGGGTAATGGGTGCGTATTTGAACTTGTAGGCGAATTATGGAAATTGTCACTGAGCAAAAAGGAAGTCTTGTTCTGGAATTGCAACAAAGGTCCATTGAGTTCAACTCGATTATTCAGAAACATGAGAATATCAAGTTAGTAATTTGTTAATTATTATTCTCTGTCCGGCCCAAGGTCATATCTTTAACTGTCTGCTGAGATCTATTTTATGGACACGTCTAGGAATTCTGTAGTTGAACGGATGCCAGTTCTTGATGAAGCTGCATACATTGAAAAAAGGGCAGCAACTGCTCAATCAACTGTATCATCTGAGAAAACAAGCAAACCTGCTACTGCAGGAGCGGCTACTCTTAATCTTCCAAATGGAGTGAAGACCGTTCCTGCTGTTCCCCTTGTTGACTTGCTTGACTTAACTTCAGATGATATTCCTGCTCCTAGCTCATCTTCAAATGATTTTCTACAGGATCTATTGGGTGTAGGTTTGACACCAGAACCCTCAACATCAGGTTTCTATTTTAATCTAATCTACTAAGTATCTGTTGTGATTATTTTCAGATTTGAGTAACTGGTTGGCATTATTTGATTCAAATGCTTCAATTTTTTTTGTAAGGTACAAACCCATCCCAGAATGGTGGCGCAGATATATTACTCGATCTTCTGTCAATTGGATCGCCACCTGCACAGACAAACCAATCACTGCCTGATATATTGCCTTCATCTAGTCAAGGAAAAATGCCATCTGCTTCTTCTTTAGATATCTTGAGCCAGCTTTCATCTCCGCCTCTTTCTACACCAAATTTAGTAAATCCAGTATCAGTTTCAGCGGGTGGACCTTCAGGAGGGGTAAATTCTCCTCCTGGGTTAGCTCCTGCTGTGGATTTGTTGGCTGGCGTAGAATCTGGTCCATCAATGCCTGGTATATGATTATCAACAACTATTTTGCTTAATTTGATGGTTGTATTATAATCATGAGACTCTAAAATATGTATTTACATTTATTTTCAGGAGAAGGGCAAGCTTATCCTTCTATTATTGCTTTCCAGAGCGACAACTTGAAAATTATGTTTAATTTCTCCAAGCAGCCTGGAAGGCCACAAGTTACAGATATCCAAGCTATGTTTATGAATCTATCCCCTAACGTTTACACGAACTTTCTTTTCCAAGCCGCTGTTCCTAAGGTACGTAATTTTTTATATCTGCTTCAATTGTATGCTTCTAATGACCTTCTCAGGTCTTACTGCTGCTGCTGCTGGGTTATTATGAGTCTTAGTTTTGTTTTAGCAAGCAAACTGGTTCACTTGGTCATTATATTTCACAGTTCATTCAACTGAAATTGGATCCAGCTAGTAACAATACTCTTCCTGCTGGCAATGGTACCATCACTCAGAATTTGACAATTACGAATAACTTACATGGGCAGGTAATCATTTTGATTCTGAACCGTTTCGAAAGTGTATTGCTACTTTTTTGCCATGCATGAGCCTTTATGTTCTGATTTATCCTCCAAATCTTCTCAATGTCCTTATCTAATCATCATAATAAGCCTTGATATGGTATAAAAGTATTTGAAGTGTTCTATGATTAAACTCTTGTCACTGAACTTGTTTATTTTATTATAATCCTTATTTGAAGGGGAAAAATTACATTTTGTATGGGGATAATTGACCAGCTTGTTTGTTATTTATCTTTGGTGATTCAGAAAGGCCTTGCCATGCGCGTAAGGATCGCTTACAAAGTGAACAATCAGGATGTATTGGAACAAGGGCAGATAGTCAATTTTCCAGCAGGGTTATGAGGTGACATTTACTTCTAGATTTATAATTTTAGCATTCTCTTGAAATTTGGAAACTTACGTGTACTTTCGACATAAATGGCTGCGCTTCTTCCTGTTGGAAGTTACCATTGCCCAGTCATAGGTGAAAAATGAGGTCTGCCATTATTAGCCAATGAAGAAACTAAATAGTGATCTACATGGCTGCCATAGAACAAGATGTCAATCACTTGAAGCAAGAAACATGGCTTTTTTATGTTTGCCAAGTTGCGATTTATCTTGCTGCTGATGTGGATGGGTGCATTCAGAAAAAACCAAGCCTGACACCCATCATTTCGTTTTATTTTGTTTTGAGTTTGTTTTGATTTTGTGTTTATATGTGCCCTGTATGTTGAGGTGATCATGTGTTGAAAATTTTTACCAGTCCCATGTAGGACGGCCGTGAGTCTTTGGATAGAAATGAAAAACAATAGTGAGGAGAACCCCTTTGGTACTTTTTTCTTTTTTCATTTGCCGCCATTGTTGGCAAAGGTTGTACCGCAACATATTCTTTGTGGTAATATCAAATTAAGTCTCTTTGAATGTACTGCTTTTTACGAGTAGCATGAAAGGAATGGTGATTTTACTGGCTCACTGTTATATTATTGTGCCTGCAACATGCTTTGGTGCTCATAACAGGACTAGGTTATGGTATATGCCGAAGAACATAGCATGAACCGCTATATTCTTTTGAAGAGCGATCAATGTAAAACATGTTTTACTTAGCCATTTGATAGTATTTGGTGAGAGTTTTGTTAGAGATGGGATAGAGTTGATGATTAAGAGTGGATCCATTCGTGTTATTTTTGGGCCAATTTAAACTGGTATTACCGGCAGTTTATCGACTGTTAACAGTATATGGTTTATAAAAATTTGAGTTTTCATAAATTCATTTGAGAATGCAATTACAATTAAACGACAAGCAGTTGAAATTAAAATGATTATCACAGACGACTGTGCCCTAAATATTTTGCCGCTTTGCCAAAAAACTGTGGTGTAATTTGTTTTGAAGAGCGGTTTATTTTTCATATTCTAATTGAAGTTAATCGACAGACTGTTTTGAAATTGGATGTTTAATTTTAATCGTATTTAAATTATTTCAGGTACTTGTAAAAATTTCGCTAGTTGGCGGATGTTATGAACATGGTATTTCTTTACGTGTAAATTTATTAATTACGCTCAAAGATTTAGATTTGTCTAATTAGATCAAGTTTAATTTTGTATGAAATTGTAGCTTAGGCAACAGGAAAACTTATTTTGAGTCTTTTGATTCAATTAATTTGGAAACGACGCCCCTAACAAGTTCCAGACTCATTTCTAATATCTACATATTTCAAATCAACGAAAGTTTTATATATAAATTATCGAACACATGTATAAAATGGCCACTTTTTTTAAAAAAATCTCAAATTTAAAGAATTTTAAAGACCTTTTTAAATATACAAATTTTCTCAATATAAGATTTATAGTCACTTCTAAAACAAGATTATTCTTAATATCTCCACAGTTTTTTTAAGGGTATATATTTGGTTGGCATAAATGTAATGTAAAAGAAAATAATAATAATATAAAATAAAAATGTAATAAGATGAAATGACATAAAAATTTTAAAATTTTCTTTTACGTATTTGGATTAGAGGCGTATGTTGGTCGGGTATTACTCATAGTAAACCCATTAATTATATTAAATTCACGTATCAAATCTGACCATTTACTATTCAAATTTTTACTACCCAAATTTGAACATAATAACCGTTTACCAAACTATAGCCCGATCATTTAAAACTGATTATGTTATAAAAAAATTTAATTAAATAACACTATGAAAAAATAAATTAGAAATAATTATCTAAAATAATAAGGTGGTTAAATGGGCTAATACAAAAATAAAGTTGAAAATATATTAATTTTACATCTAAACACATATATCTCTATAATAAAGCTTAAATTATATTAAATATATCTCTATAATAAAGCTTAAATTATATTAAATATATTTTTTATAAAAAATTTTATTATTAAAATTGGGTACAGATACAGGGTATTCGAAACAAAAATCTAGCCATATAAAATGGGTATATGGTATTATAAAATCCCATGTGCATGAGCATTTGTGTGTGTTTCTCAAAATTTCTCTCAATTTTATGTGTTTTTTATATGAAAATATTACTTTATAAATTTTGCTATGACTAAAAGGTGATATTTTTTTTGACTAAATTTCAAAATATCAAAACATATGAAAATTTGTAACCTTTAAATTTTAAATTTTTTTTAGTACAACTTCTACACAATCAAACATACCCTCACTAATTATAAAATACATTTCATAATAAAAAAAAATTAATACATTTTTTTCTTTTAAGTAAAAATAACTTACAATGCATCTTTTTTTATCACGGTCTGTCGGCACAAAATTAGTCAATGCTTATTCTTCGGATATCTTTTTGCACAAAATATCAATTACACTCCCTATTTTTTTCAAAAACAATCACTAGTGCCCCTACTTTAAAAAATGATTACATATATCCATTGAGTTTTAAGATTGTTAGAAACCAGTTAAATATTATTGGTCTGACTAAAATTGGACCATATTTTAACTTAATGATGTGATGAACTTGGACATGTAATTAAGAAAATATATATTTTACTATTATTTTTTAATTAATTATTATTATATTGATTTAATATAAGTGTAGTGACTCTAATGTTAATACTAGTAATTGATTAAATATTGATGATTTGGTAAAAAAAGTTGGACCATGTCTTAATTTGATGTCATGATAAATTCAAATAGTCATCGAGGAAAAATATAGTTTAACACCATTTTCTTTAAAGTAGATATTATTTTTAACTTTGAAGATGTGTCCTAATTTATTATGTCATCAAATTAAATGATACTATAATTTCTTAGTGACATGGTCGAATATTTTCTCATCTATTGATATTTAACTAATTGTTTCCCCGGCTTAATATCTAGGTGTGTAAATAATATATTTTTAAAAATAGAGGATGTAAGTGATTATTTTTAAAACTAAAGAACGTAAATAATACATTAACTAAAATTAGAGGTGTAAGTAATTTTTATTATTCTTTTTTTATTATAAATAATTTTTACTAAAATTATGGTACGGGTACACTCGCTAGTATCATTTTTATCTCCACCACTCTCGCTTTTTTTTTAAGACAATGATACTTCTTGATATTTAAATTGGTAATTATAGTTGATGATAGATACGTAAAATTTGAATTAAACCTTTATTGTACGTTGTGAAAATAACTAATTTAAATAATTATAATTATTAATAATCTTTCTAGAAAACATCATTAATTTTTTTTCATGATCTTAATATGATAAGTTTTTTAATTGTGCTAAATATAATATGTTAGAACACTTCCTAATTATCATTATATTATTATTATCTCCCATCCCACTCCCCCTCACTTCTCCTAAGTCCGGATATAAATAACATAAGATATACACCTGCAAATGTAAACTTCGCCAACAAGCCTCCGGCGATTCTCCGGCGAAAAAGATTTCAACTTTTCCGATCTCGCAACCCATCGGCAGGCATGGGCAAGGCAGCGATCGACCTTCCGCCCAAGGGCGGCTTCAACTTCGACCTCTGCCGGCGGAACCAGCTCCTGATCGAGAAGAACGTGCAGCCGCCGTCCTTCCGCAAGACCGGCACCACCATTGTCGGCCTCATTTTCCAGGTCTGTGCGCTATGTTGCCTCCGATGTCTAGTTGGTGTATTGGTGTTTGATTTGCAGGTTTGGGATTCTGATTTGGGGTTTTGGGGGGGGAGTGGTGATACTTGTAGGTAGATTGGGGTTTGATTTGGGGTTGGGGGTTCTGATTTAGGGTTTTGGGCTGCGATGCAGGATGGGGTGATTCTTGGGGCGGATACGAGGGCGACGGAGGGACCGATCGTGTGTGACAAGAACTGCGAGAAGATTCACTACATGGCGCCCAACATCTACTGCTGCGGCGCCGGGACGGCGGCGGATACGGAGGCCGTGACTGGTTGGTTTTGATGATCTAAAACTTTTCGTTTTTTGGTGTTTTTGTTGGAGGATTGGCTAAAGGTATTTGATTTTTATGTTGTAGATATGGTGAGCTCTCAGTTGGAGCTCCATCGCTATGCCACTGGCCGGGAATCGAGGGTTATTACGGCGCTGACCCTTCTCAAAACCCATCTTTTTAGGTATTACATGTTTGATATTTTTTTGGGTTGAGTTTTTGTGTGTTAGGGAAGTATAGGAAGTAGGTAGATTATTAAACCATGTTGGAGAATTGTGTTCTTTTAGATGATGTTGAGTGTTTCTCGGAATGATGAGACCGATTGGGGCACTTTACGTGATTTGATTTGATTCTAATACTGTTTAAAAAAACTAGGTTGGTGTATTTACCAATTTTTTTGTCAAGTATTCTGTGTGCTAGGAAAGTAGGTAGGTTCTGAATCCTAGTTGAAGAGCTAGATGACGTTTTCTCGAAATGATGGGATTGATTGTAACTACTTCGTGGGATTTGATTTGACATAGTATCGTCAACAAGGCTCCATTGTGGTGTTCCTGTTTCACTTTGCTTAGAAAGGGATGGTTTTGTACTGATTTTTGAATTAATAATTCTGTGGATAATGATTATTTAGTTTCATTATCAATGTTTGATGTTATACATTTTTTGGCCACGTTTTTAGTGTGTTGAGGAAAGTAGGTAGATTTTTAGACCAAGTTTGAGAGCTACACACTTGCTAGATGGTTTTTTGTTATAATGGGACTGGTTTTAGTTATAATTGAATTGATTCTTGTACTGTAAACAAGTTTGTAACATGATTATGGTGTGCATTTTGGCTAATGTAAGGGATGTTCTTAACTATGTATTTTTCCTTTGATTGGAAAAGGATAGGTTTTGCAGTTCTCATGCATTGGTTTCTAAAATACTTGATATGAAAGAAAATTAACAATACTGTGTATAATGGAAGAAAGTAGGTTCTGCAGTTTTCATGCATCGGTTTCTCCAATGTTTAGTACAATACATTTCCTTAGCTTTCTTGACGAATTTCACTTTATTCATGAGCAGTTACCAAGGTTATGTTAGCGCTGCTTTAGTGCTTGGAGGTGTTGATGTTACAGGACCTCATTTGCACACAGTGAGTTTGACCAATGTTTATGATTGTTTTTTACAGTTATTTTAACTTCAGAAGAGTAGGTAAAAATGCTGTTTGGATCTGCAGATATACCCTCATGGATCTACTGATACTCTACCTTTTGCGACTATGGGATCGGGTTCTCTTGCAGCTATGGCTGTTTTTGAGTCCAAATATAAAGAAGGCTTAACTGTAAGCTCTATACACTTTTGCAAGTGCCTTTTTGTGTTTTGCAGTGAATAATATGGATTTAATTGTAGTGTAAACTACATGAAGCTTCAGTAGAAGTAAAATAAGTAATTTTTACTTTTTAAAATGTGATTCTTTCCATGAATTGTATAATTCATGGCAACATTGAGACAATGAAATTTTATGCAAAGTTTTAAATTAGAAGGGAGATGCAAGGTTGCTACCTGTAAGCACATTGTGGTCTTGGTTGAGTTGTGAGGTGCACCTTTCTATACTGGAAATTAGAGTCTACTCTGGCACAGTGACCTTTTGCAGGATATATTGTAATGTTGTCCTACTCTTGTTTTGTCAAAATGAATTACCATATTGAATCTTACTGCTGCTGATTTTATGAAGTGTATGAACATCACCAAGATTTTGTGAAATACTTGTGTGGAATAATGTAGCGTGATGGTAAAATTGTAACCGGTGCATTTCTTTACTTTGACATCTTTTTTTATCATTAATTTCATTTTGGACGACTGCTTGGAATCCTATTCCACAATATACTTCGTACAAGTCAAGGTTTCTGTTTATCTCAATTTTTTCTTGCATCAATTCTACAATTTGCAAAAGCATATTTTGACTCTTAGACTACTAAAAAGTAGTTTTTGTGTCTTTTATTTTCTAGAGAGATGAGGGCATTACACTTGTAACTGAGGCAATTTGCTCAGGAATCTTCAATGACCTGGGTAGTGGTTCAAATGTGGACGTATGCGTAATTACCAAGGTATTTGCTTACTTTATTTGTTTGAGAATTTATATTGTTTACAGAGTGTTTATATTTTGTATTCGTTGACAATCAATTTAGGGAAGCAAAGAATATTTGCGTAATCACCTACTGCCAAATCCACGTACCTACATTAGTTCCAGAGGATATTCATTCTCCAAAGGCCATACTGGTAAGAGAATTGTCGTCTCCTTTTTTGTTTTTAGGTGAAGATTAGATGACTTATGAGTGAATTGGTGGGTCCATTTTTTATCTTTGTACATGAATATCTGAAATGCGAACGTTCAGTAATACTGGTGCTCTCAATCCCAGCATTTATCCTTTTTGAGCTAAAATTTTGTTGAAACTGATGTGTGCTTCTTTAGCTGAAATTGTTTTTAGAGACTACTGTGCCATGTTTATTTATGTTTTTTTTTTGAAATCTTTACAGAAATTCTTTCATCCAAGATCACCCCATTAAAATTGAAAGTGGAAGTGGCTGAAGGCGATGCCATGGAGGAATGAGAAGAATGTTTTGCTTTTCATGGAATATACTTTCCTGCTTTTACGATCACTGCATACTCTCGTTTTGTCAAAAAAATTGAACTACATTTTAAGTTTTCAAGAAGCACTGTTATGAAGTCTAACAACTGTTGATTTGATTTTAAGATTCTTTTTCTTTAGTCTAAAAGTTTAGATCCAATTGCAGATCAAGATTGGGATCGCTTCCCTTTCAAGGTGTATTTTCATGGCGAAGATCATTCGCTAGTTAACAACAAAAAATGGAAGTGTATTTGGCAACCATGGTATGAGAAAGCTGATTACTTTGAAACAATTACTGTGCAAATCACATGTTGAAAAGAAAAGACTGCAAAATATGTGGGTATATACTAAGCAAATGCTCCAGGAATGCAGTCAATTCCTGTATGGTTTATTAAAAAAATAAATGATTTAACTCCTAATTCCGTGAAGTGCTTCATCACTCGGTGAGTGTCTTGTCTTCCATCGTGATATTTTCGGGGGAAGGGTGGTCACTGTAATCATGCCAGTAACTAAGTACGGATCCATGTTTGATGCTGGCCTTCTATCCTCGAAATAGCCTGTCAAATTTTATTAGGCAAAGAGAATGAGCAACGATCTTTGTTACAGAAAGCATTTCGCAATTCATCGCTGGTTTTTCAATCCGAACACGGATTTCTCACCTTTCCCTTCTTATTAGGTATCACGTCCAATTCTCACCCAAGCGCCGCAATTGGCCACTCCCAACGATTAATGTAAATAACAACCAGTTATAATTCTTCTTATACTTTAGGAAATAATTTTTCATATAGAAAGAAAAAGAGAAGAAGAAGATGTTGTGCTACCCAGAGGAGTTGATATCAGCAATTTCATGGTTACCAGTGAGCCTGCGTCATTGCCATCACCATATGCAGCAATGTGCTCCTTATGGCGAAGGCCCAGTTTCTCAATGGCACCCTTTATCACAGCAATCCCTCCCTCCTTTCTCATGGACTTAGTGTCGATTTATTGAGAAGTAACAAAAACTAGCTCATACCAAATTCTAATTACCGTGTTATATATTATGCTGAAACATATGTGATCATATTATCTAGTTTACCTCTAGTTTGTGTGAGCACCAGCACCATTCCAGTCTCCCTATTGATCATTAATGCATTAAAATTATTATTTCAAGATTGATCCATAAAAGTTGATTGGCTTTTAACAGCTTTTTTAGGAGAAAGTTAAAAAAAATACCGATATTTGTTTAGGGTCGAAAGTGACGACAACTCCGGCCAGTTCACAAATTCTCTGTTTCAAATAAACTCAATCAAATAACATTGTTGTTAAAAACATTTAGGCTTTATTCGAGTTCATCTTCGTTATCATGATCTACTTAAGTTTGAATAGTTAAGTCGATTAGCGGATTCCTTCTATCATTCCATTAGATCATAAACGATGCATGAAATTACTTAGTCATCATCTTTATATTTACTCTAAAATTATTGTTGCAGAGAAGTCGTCATTTGATGTAGCGAGCCATCCATTGTTGATCTCCGGCAGAATTTCCAACAACAGGACCAACTTGAAACTCCCACTCAAAATCAATCAAAAAGAAGAAATTAATCCGGTCATCAACTAGAGAATATTGATAACTAAACATGAAAATTTATTAGGAAAATAAGTTCATAGTTAAGTGGAAATTGTTTCATTGATATTATCGTGACAATCTATCTATATTAATATATAAAACTGAAGACTTTTTGTTACAGTTTTGTCATATGTCATCTAATTATTTTACAATATTACTTTTATTGGGTTTATCCTATATCAGTCGTAGAAGGTGTCGGTGACTTGACTTGTATATAAGATAATTGAAAAGTTTTATTCTCATTGTCCGATGTATAAAAGGGAGTTGTTGGGTATATCCCACATCGGTCATAAATAGTATTGGTGACTTGTATATAAGCTAATGAGAAATCCTTATTCTTTGCGCTAATTTTTAGATTTAATAATTAAAAAAAGTTTGTGACACCTATTACAAATCTTTTTTTAGAGGACTCAAAGGGCCTAACAACTTTTTTTTTAGTAAAAAATTTACTTTTTATTGTAATTATAATTATAATTTGTCTCGAATCCTTTAATGATTTTCTATTGTAATTAGGATTTGTTTTAATTTGTATTTCAATTAGAATTTGTTTTGAATTTTATTATAATTAAGATTTATTCTGATTGTTATTGTAATTAGCATTTATTTAAAATCCTTTTAACCGCGCATCACGCGAGTTTGCAACTAGTTGTAGAAGAAAGCAAAAGCCTTACCTTACTAGGCATGGCCTCTCCATTAACCCCACTAATGCTAATCCCAGCATAGAGGCAAGCCTTGTAGTGTGCATTGACAATATCCTATTGACGCAGATGCGGACATGGGCAAATGGCACGATGGGCCAGCAGCATGCCCGTCGCCTAAAAACGTTGATTGCGGCGGGGCTAGGGTTGCCATCAGTCGGGATCAACAGGGGACAATGAGGAGAAGGTGTTGGCGGTGGTGACCAATGGAGCTTAGGTGCTAGTTGGCCAAAAAATAGCCGAAAAGTGACTGAATTGCCACCAGATATAGCAATGTCGCCGGTGGTGATCGCGACCACGATGGGGTGGTGAGTGGTCTCAAAAGCTCAACCTCAGCAACGAGAAAATGACTGGGGTGATGGTCAGTGGTGTTTGGTTGGCGACTAGCCGAGAAAAGGCCAAAAAGTGATGGAAACGCCGTTGGGGAAGTGCAAGGTACCAACAACGATCACAGTCATTGCAGAGGTCGAGGCTGGTCTCAAATGAAAAATCTTGACCCTGCCGAAAGAAACTCATTGGCCCCAAAAATGGCCCAAAAGGCTGCAGCAAGTGGAAACTGTCCAAGGAAATGTTGTCGGCGGTGGCACCTGTGGCGGAGTAGGAGCTAGTGGAGGGTCTCGATCGACAGCCGGTCATGAAGCAGTCACGGTGGTGCTAGTTTGGTGGCTGAAGGGTGGTTGAAGACTTGCCAGTAGCGGCCCAAATTGGTTGTGGTACTAGGGTAGAAAAATCTGAAATAGTGGGAGAAGAGAGCTAGGGGTTTTTTTTCTATTGTTGCTGCACGATCGGGTTGTCTAACTGACTGGGATCTTGTGGGGGTCTACTTAGAGTATATATATATACACACACACATGGAAACTTTGGATCGAGACTGTTAAAAGTCGAAACTGATTCGAATCTTAAAAATAACTCTATAAACGAAAATCGAGGTAAAAAAGTTAAATAAGTCTCGAACCTTAAACTCAATCGGACGAAAATCAGAGACCGAAATTAAATTGAGCCCACAAGGGCAATTTGATAGTGTGAAATCCTTATGATACATGTAAAAGAGAAACCTTGGAAACCCCAAACGGATACTAAACACTACAATAACATAAATTTACCAAAAAATCTTGGGCTAACAAAAGGAAAACTCATGTACCTTAAATACACGCTAATAACTCACACTCTATTTTAGCATAAATGAAGCTATTATTTGTATATCGGGCAAACTCAGTCTTCACAACATGCTCATATGTCCATTTAGACTTCATATTCATTATCTAAAAGTTAGTCTAGCTCAAATTGACTCGAAACTACCTGAACCGATCAAAATAACAAGCAAGTAAAATTATGAGGTGCCGCACTGCAGTCGCCGTTGCGGGGCCAAGTCGTCGACATCGAGGGGTCACTGAACACATCTCAATCGAATTGTATCCGACTATTAAACGATTATTTTAAAATTTTATAATTTTATTTACTTTAGAAAAAAAGTACTAATTTTTTTAATATATCAACATCAAGAATCAAGTTTTCTATAAATTCGAACTTCAAGAAAAGAAGTTTAATCTAAGTTTGCTTAACCTCCCTAATTTCAAACCGTGTAAGATCACGTATAAAAGAAGTATCAACTATTAAACCCTAGATTTCAAACTATAATCCTGGATTATAGACATGGTAAACACGAGCATCTACACCCTACTCCGTCCAATTAGTATCCTCATAATTTTGCATCGAATACGCTATTTATTTGAACAAGTTCTAACCCTAGTAGAAATAATAATAATAATAATAATAATTATAATTATAATTATTATTATTATCAATATTTAGATATAATCACTTATGCATACACAGATCCCACAAAATAGTAAAAGCAAAAATAAAAATGGAGATGCCGGGTATCGATGCCCGTTGCCTCGCCTGTGCAAAGGGAGCGCCCAACCACCTGAGCGACGACCGTATCATTAATCCGCTAAATATAATTTAAATAATGATAAGAAAAATACCCGGTTTGCTCACAACAAACAATGGTCGCGCCATGGTCAAAACCTCCATCACCTCATCTCCTTTCCTCTCCACCTCCAACACCATCATCCAACCAAGCACTGCTACAATCCACAAGCAAGAAGCTGCTAGCTAGCTAGAGCTTAGCTCAACCTATACATTGACATATATATATATATATATATATAATTGGATCTAATCCAACGGTCCACAATCAACCTTCACCCCACCCACCCCCCCACCCACTTTCAGCCTCCCGTCTGCCGCCCTGTCAGCCGTCGTCGGCCCCCGCCCGCTGCCGCCCCATGCCCCGTCCCGCCGGCCGCCCTTGCCCCTGCCCCTGCCCCGCCGCCGCCCCTGCCCCCGCCGGCCTCCCCTGCCCCCGCCCCGCCCGCCCCGCGCCCGCCTCTGGCCCCGCCCCCGGCCGCCGGCCAGCCCATGCCCTCGTCTGGCCAGCCGCCCCAGCCCCCGCCCTCGCCCCGCAAGCCGCCCCTGCCCCTGCCCCTGCCGCTCCGCCCTGCCCCAGCTGGCCTCCCTCGCCCCTGCCCTCGGCCCCGTCGGCCGCTCGCACCCCCCGCCCTCGCTCGTAGCCATCGCCCCCCCCTCCCGCGGGTGGCCGGAGGCGATGTCGCCGGCGGTGGGGCGGCGCGGCGAGAGAGAGCAGGGGGAACACGGGAGGGTAAAATCGTAATAAAACTTTACTCGGTCCCTGACTCGAGTTAATATTACGAAATAAATTAAAATAATAAATTTTTTTATAATAAATACTTGATTCGATCTCGCATGAGATAGAGTCAATATTATGAAATAAATTAAAAAAATAAAATTTTTTATAATAAATACTTGATTCGATCTCGCATGAGATCGATTCAATATTACGAAATAAATTTAAAAAAATAAAATAATTTGGTAATAAAACCGTATTCCGTCCCACACGAGACCGGCGCTGTACATTTCCCACCAGCCCCATCCAGCCCCGAGGCGGTGACATTGCTGGTCAGCGGGCTGCCAGCCGCAAGGTCGCCGGCGGGGGTGGCGCGCCAAAAAATGAGGAAGAAATAGGGGAGAGTATTTTAGTAATAAAAATTTTACTTAATCGGACTCTAGTTGAAATAATTTATTACAGAATTATTTTATTTTTTTAAATTTATTTTGTAATAAAAATTTATTCAGTAATAAAGTTATTTTATAATAAAAACTTGACTCGGTCCTGCACATGATCGAGTCAGGTTTTTATTACAAAATTATCTTATATTTTTTAAATTTATTTCATATTATTGACTTTATCCCGACTCGAGTTAAGTTTTTATTATGAAATTATTTTTAAAAAAATTATTCAATAATATTAATTTAACTCCGGTCAAGATCGGGATCGAGTTAAGTTTTTATTTTATAATATTTTATTTTATGGTTTTTTATTTTTAAAAAAATTAAAAATTATTGTGAAATAAATTAAAAATATATAATAATATTTTTTAATTTGACTTCAGTCGAGATCGGGGAGACGACGCGAGGGGCGGGGGGCAGGGTGTGGGTGGTGGCAGGGAGGTGGTCGGCAAGCAGCGGCGTCAGCAGGGAGTGAATCAAATTTTTATTTTATATTATTTTATTTTAAAATTTTATTTTATAAAATTAACTTGAGTCAGGAGCAAGTCAAGTTTTTATTTTATTATATTTTATTTTTGAAATTTATTTCGTAAATTTGATTCAAGTCAGGAGTGAGTCAAATTTTTATTACGAAAATGCCATTGCTCTTTCTTTCCCAGTGTTTTGTCGCGCCACCGCCGGCGGTGAAGTAGGTGACGCCGGCGTGGAGGTGGCCAGTGCAGCAGACGGCGGGGTGGGGGCGAAACGGGCTGGGGAGGGTGGCGAAAACAGGGCAGGGGCGGGGGGGGGCGGGGCCGCGGCAGGGGTGGGGCGAAATAGGCGGTAGGGGGCGGGAACCCGGGCAGGGGCGCGGGCGGGGGCGAGGCGATGGAGGGGGCAAGGGAAATAGGGGCTGTGGGGGGGACGACTGCTGGTAGGGGGTGGGCGGGGGCGAAGCGGCGGAGGGGGAAGGCTACGGGAGGGGGGACGCGGTGGCAGACAGGGCGGGGTTGGGGGCAGGGCTGCGAGCGGGGGGCGCGACGGCAGAAGAGGCGGCGGTGGCAGGCGGGGCAGGGCGCGGCGGAATCCGGCAAGGGGGCGGCGCCCTGGGCAGGAGAAAACGGGGGAGGGGGAAAAATCGAAGGATGGATTTGGACCGTTGGATTTTGATCCAACGGTCCAAATCCAAAAAGTTGCCCATACGCTGCATTTTGATGCAGCGTATGGAGTATTTTTGTATATATATATATATATATATATATATATATATATGGGAACCTCTACAGTGCGCTGCCTTATTTTGGCAGCACCAATGCGCTGCCTCGCGATCCAACGGCCCACAATCAAACCACCCACCCACCCCCTCTGGACTCGTTTTCCGGCCCGCCCGACCAGCCCGATCTGCCCGTCCGTCGCCCCGCCCAACGCCCGTCGCCCGCCCGACGCCGCCCAAAGCCGCCCGATGCCCTGCCCAACACCGCCCGATGCCTCGCCCAACGCCCAACGCCTGCCCGCCTGCCGCCCTACCCAACGCGCTCGCCGCCCGCCCGCCGCCTTGCGACCGACCCCCCATGCCGTGGCTCGCCCGCCTGACGCCGCTCGCCCGACAGTGCCGCCCGCCCGCCGCCCTGCGACCGACCCTTCCCCGCCGCGGCTTCCCCTGGCAAGCGCCGCCCGCGGCCCTGCTCCCAGCCCCCCACCGCGACCCGACCAACCTACCGCCCCGCCGCGGCGGCCCCCCCTCGCCCGCCCCCGCTGTGGCCACCCAAGCCGCCCGCCCCTCCGCCGAACCCCTCGCCCGCCCCCTCCGCCGTGGCCCCCAAGCCGCCCACCCTCCGTCGCCGCGGCAGGGCGGTAGGTTGGTCAGGTCGCGGTGGGGGGCTGGGAGCAGGGCCGCGGGCGGCGCTTGCCAGGGAAGCCGCGGTGGGGAGGGTCGATCGCATGGTGGTGGGCAGGCGGCGTTGGGCAGGGCGTCGGGCGGCGTCGGGCGGCCGGCGGGTCGGACAGGTTAAGCGGGTCGGGCGGGTAGAGCTCTGGTTTGAGGCCCGTGGGCCATTGGATTTTCATCCAGAAAAGGTTGTTTGAATGCAATTTATCTTGTGACAAATGTAGTTGATTGAAATTTTATTTTTTCAAAAGTCTATAGCCATTCATGTATATGACCAACCAGGAAGGAAAAGAGTAGCTTATCACTGTGACCAAATAGGAATTGTTTCTGTTTGTTTATAGGCCTTCTATTAGGAACACAGCAGACCGTATTGAAAACAAAAGATGGAGGCGCCGCCCGGGTTCCTAGGTCCATTCCCTCTGCTGAAGATGAGGACTTTAATTACAGGTTCAACTCTATTAGCTTCAAAGGAAAGGAAGGTTGGATTGTGGGAAAGCCAGCAATTTTGTTATATACATCTGATGCTGGTGGGAGCTGGGAGAGGTTACCACTGAGTGCTCAGCTTCCTGGTGACATAGTAAGCATGCCCCCTTTCTAAAACTACCTACGTTTTACAATCATGCTTCCAGTGGAGTAGTTTAATATCATCATCTGTAGTTTTGTCTTAAACTTGTACGTTGATTAGGAATTGATGTTGAAATAATCCACAGAAGAAAAACCAACTTACTTCTTTACTTCCTAATTGGAGGTGCAAATATCGCCTTTATCTTCCTTGCAAATTTACATAAAAGCAACCGGGGAGAAAAGTGCGGAAATGGTGACTGACCAGGGAGCGATCTATGCTACATCCAATAGAGGTTATAACTGGAGAGCTGCTGTCCGAGAGACCGTCTCGGCTACACTTAATCAGTAATTCACTGGATTTGCTAACCAGAAAGAGAACGAAATATTGAAAATTGGCACATTCATATTGATAATATTTCATTTCATACTTTTCAGGACAGTTTCTAGTGGCA
>JAURVB010006802.1:0-25435 GCA_033002965.1 Piper betle | reverse complement strand
TCTTCGCAGAGAAAACGAAATGCTTTGGTCACGACTAAAAGTGAAGTAAGGTGCGACAGCGCTTTTCACGTCTCGAATTTAGATTGTCAGTCTATTCCCTTTCCCGAAAGCCTTAAGAGCCCCTTAACCCATGTTCTGTTCAGCTAGCCAGCTAAGCTTGCCATCGACCGCTTCGTTCGGAAGTCACTGCATGCGCTCACCTATCCATCAACCAAGAGAGAAGGGAATGACCAAGCAAGCGAGCAGAGGAAACTAGATGTTGAGGTGCGAAAGCCTTCTATTGCACCAACAGCTTATTCTCATACTCCCACACCGGTTACTGGTTGACCGAATACGAGAACTCTTGCACCGGGAATTCAACTAACTGCTGATTCCAGGGATGTGGATATTCCAACTTCTTTCTCTTCCTCAACAACGGCAACAGCACAACAGTATGATATAGGCTCCTACCTAGGCCCCCATAAGTACATGTATTTGTGACAGATTTCTTATGTTTGTTGTTCTGTGTGAACCTGCTAATAGTGAGGTATGATGTGTGCATGTTGTCATTGACTAGATTCAAATACATGTGCATGGTTATGGCATGTTGCATGCTACCGTTAAGTTTTTCTCAAATTACACGTGGTATCGTTGGGGGTTCCAACATAAAATATAAGATTATGTAGTGTGGCCGTTGAGTACCTCCGGGTCGGGCCAAGTTGGGGTGTTACAACCGGATATGAGAGCCCACTTCTCAGACTTTTAGGGTGGCTGACCTTTGGATTGCAATGTGTATGTATGCTTGCTGTGGGCTATGATGTATTATGATTTTGGCATATTTATGTTTTGATGGTGTTATGTTATAGTACCCCCACGAGTCGAGGTATGTTTTTGGTCCATGTGTGTGCGACTTTTATATATTTCAATTACGAGCTTTTATGCTGAACCATATGCATAGTATGGATGGAAACCAATTCTTACGTTTGTGATCAGCTCAGTGCAAGTCACGATAATTATATAAAATAGATTATCTAAAATTCTCATGTTAAGAAAAATAAAAAGATTTAACCACACCTAAAGTCGTGCTACAAACAAACCAGGAGATGATATAATCATATTAGTTACGCCAAACGATGTACAAACCCCCATCTTCTCCCTCATCTCTCTTTGTTCTCTCATCTTTTTTCTTCCTCACCCCCTTCAAATATCCCTCTTCTTCTCTTTAATTTCCCCTTATTGTGTTCTGGAAGAGATCTTATGAAGGGACTCAGGAATACATCCGTATGTAAGAATTAGTATTTGACACATCTATGTTTTGGATTTTGTCATAACCTTTTAGCAATGCATTTCACCCGAAAATTATAGAATTGCCCAGCTAGGGGAGAGATAAAAGAGTGAGTATAAAACATGTATAGATTTTTGTACTTGAGTACGCATGTTATTGTCCAATGATAGGGTTGTGATGATAGGCCAGTAGAAACTAATTGAGGTAGGCTATATGGTGAGTTGATCTCGTTGGATTTTTGGGATATATTGAAAAGAGTGCATGAGGAAATTCACAAGATGTATTGGCAAACAAAGGTTAGTCACGAACCTATTCCCAATTGGACACCATTACAACTGCATCTTTCATAGACCGATATAGGTAGTTGAGTCATAGAGCACCTTGACATAGATGAGATGGTATGACTGGAATGATATGGTGTAGAGTTTAGAGTGTAGGCATATGCTAGCTAGACCTACAATATAGAAACTGAGGTACCAAAGTGAGTTCATTGGACTCATGACCATCAAGCTGGGAGTCATAGTAGTTTGATCAAGTATATCACGCTTGAGTGATAAATGTTACGAGCTATAGGTGGCAGTATGAGAGTGATACGACAAATAGACTGTTGGAGTAAGGAATGAGCTAGGATGGGCTGATAGCATATGGGTTAGTAGAATTCGTTAGTTGGTTGTCTTATATTAGCTTGCGAGTACATAGAGTAGTTTGGCTGTCGTTCAAGTAGCTTGACAGTTGTTTGAGTAGCATAACCATGGTCCGAGTAGTTTGATTGTCGTTCAAGTAACAAAACCACCATCCGAACAAGTATACTTTAGTAGGCTTGCAATAGGATAGATGAGTATATGAGTTCACAACAGAGTACAATAGTTGCATGGAAGGAACAAGAATATAGGTAGCCAATGTGGCAAAGTCTACAGACATGGAATAAGGATTAGACAAAGTGGCTAGCAATTAAGTAGTAAGAACCAGAGATCGAAGACACACAATAGTATTGCATTGACTATCGATTATGTAACAATGAGATTAGTAAGATTGTCAACTTCATAATGTGATAAATGGGTAGGTCTGAGTTTAGCATCTAGACAAAAAGATGGACGACGATTAGAGCAGCTAGATCGAGATGAGAGATCTAGATCACCTACACTAACATCCAGATGGGTTTCTGTTGGCCCAAGGTGTAATTGTTGTTCTTTGGGACGAATGTTCCCCATCCACTAGAATGTCCATTACTGGTACTCAATCGAGAGGCACTTGTTTACTGTTTATTTATTACCTTAGAACGCTAGGAGTCATCCTTTGAGCTGCCTACTCATAGTTTTCGGGGGTGATGATCAGATCCACGGTATTCAATAATAAAGACACTTCAGAATGGACCCTACCTTGACCTTCCTATGTTTTTTAAATACCACTTTATCCTAGTATACACATTTCTTTTTATGTAGCAATAGATTAAGACATGGTATTTATGTCTCTTAGGCATCATCTTGGAATGGGCACCTTATAGGTCCCCTTAGCACATCTCGCGGATTACACCTTTATCATGCTCCAATTTTTCCAGGCTAATCATGATAGCCTTATGGTTGGGTATCCCTTTCGGATCTTCAGTTACGACACGAGGCTAGCTTGACCTCTAGACCACCTTATGTTTTAAGATATATATAGTGGATTCTCTTTTTGATCACCTTTTCCCATGAGTACACTTTGGACTACATCTACCCTTACGTGAAAAAGGCAAATCTGATTACAAACTCTAATTGCACATACTGATACATGTGCGGTATTTGCCTTTGACAACGCTAGGCACACCTTTGACAGGTATGCTTTGGTAGGGGCATGTTTCGGTATTAACATTTTCTGAGGGCGTTAGGCCTTGTTGGTGGAATGTTTCCTTAGTAGTATGGTTGGCATTTGTATATATCGATAGCGCAATGTTTATATAGTGGTATGCTCCTTTGACGTACATTTCATAGTAGGATGTTACGTCAGCTCTCAGTGACATACATGTGTAGCCTTTTATATGGTATGATTGTGGCCTTTCGCTTTTGTGTGTGTACCCCTTATAGGTAAATTTTGGGATGGAATTTTCAGAATTTTCTTACGTGGGAGAGGTTGTAAAACCCAGTCTTTTCGCATGGTGATTGTAGTATCATTTGGTTTTGACCCAAACTGAGTTGCCTGTATGGTCCTTTTCTCCGTGAGTTTAGCTATGATTTGGTATGTATGAGCCAAGGCCCTAGCCTCCCGCGATGTTCGGCCGACCCGATTGAATGCTATATCGTTGTGGCTTTGATTTTTGGTTTCTATTTGTGTCAAGTCTAGTTTGGTTTAGGACTGTGTCCCTCATTAATCTAGATTGTTTGCCATGTGTTTGGAACTCTTTATTGTTGATCTTATCCCCTGCCTTAGATGAATACCCTAGGTGCATACAAACTACACAGGTGCAAAGGCGGCCTCATAGCGCCCTTGCAGGCCCCTTTTGTAGTAGTGCCTTAGTTTTTTCATCCAAGTCGGGACGCAATGGCCTTGCTACTGTGCCCTTGCGCCCAAATTTGAATCTCCTTCCTTTTTGGTCAACACAATGGTGCCCCGAGAGTGCCCTTGTGCCAAGGTTGCTTGCAGTTTTGGTTCAGCAGTGGCACACATGACCCAGACACATGCTTTCCATGGTTTGGCTTGATAGAGGTCAGCGAAAGGCATTGGGCGACCGCTCTTGTGCCGGAGCGGGAAAATGCCTATAAGTTGTAATACCTGACAAAAATCCTATGTTTTCAAATCTAGACAGATTGAGTACATCACATTAAAAATTTCATAACTCCAATATTATAATCCCAAAAATTATGAAATTTGGAGGAATAAAATTAGATTTGTAAGGATCTAACAAAACAAGAATCACATCAATTGGAGGTTTGTAACGAGAGTCATGATTTATACAAGTTGATGGACAAAGAAGAAAAATCCAAAATGTGGTAAATGGATAAGATATTTCTTGTGGGCAAATGGTTTTGACTGAACTTGTGGACTGTTAAGTGTTTAAAGTATACAATATTTACCCATATTTTTAATATGATTTTGTACTTCCCGGGTATAAACATTATTAATTAGATGATATTTCTCATTTTATTCTAGTTAATCAATATTTTATGAGATATGCTTAATTTTGGAGTTTTAATGCAGAAAAAGATGAAAGAAATTAAGCTTTGGAATTGAAAGGTCATGGCCACCCAATGGCTACAATTTATAGTGTTGACAAAGTTCGATGAAGATGGATGTACATTGTTTTGGCTGCATTTGAGTATGCCAAGGAGTTGGAAATTTGAATGGGCATCATAATTAATTAGACTACAAAAATTTGTGAACACTCTCTCCGAATTCTTTTATCTCCTCTTCTATATGAAGGGGTGGTCATTTGTTGTTTGATATATCTCAACTTTTGGCTTAGTAGTTTAGTAGAAGAAATAGTTCTAGTTTTGTAATTCTTTTCTCTTTCATAATGAAAACTATTTTTTTATATTGTTTTCTATTTTTATTATGGAGTAATCTTTTATTTCATTCTAGAGAAGAATAGAACTTAACATGGTTTAATTGAATTCATTTGAACCTCTTACTCTTTTATTCAATCAGATTGTTTGAATTATCATGTTCTTAATGCTAAGAATAGATTGATCGCCTATTTCTTAGATCATGAGGTTTAATTAGATTTTGGGAGAAATTAATTAGATTAGTCATTGATAATTCATCATACGACGAGTCTTTTGACTTGTTTGTCGTTGTGGTCGGAAGATACACAACACCGTATGCGATTATAAGGTAAATCTTAATGCATTATTTTGTTGATTAATCAATTATCACAGGGAGGTAGAAATTGAGGCAAAATAATAGAAGCATGAAGGAGCAGGAGCCACCAGGTTATATAATTATCCTAGATCGACAATCCGAAGGAATAAAAGATAAGAGTAAGATGTGATGAACATTAAATTCATGTTAAGGGAAATTCGACTCTAGAACAAATTTTTTCATTTTAACTTCTCCTTTAATTTAAGGTTAGTTAGATTTAGTTCAGTCGATTATTTGTATTTTGCTCTTAATTTTATTTTCTTTAATTAATTTAAGGAAATTCATCTCTCTCGAATTCATCATTATATTACTTGTTTCGACTGTGTATACTTGCATGTCATTGAAAATATTCGAACTTTTTGGCGCTGTTGCCGGGGATATCGAATTTTCTTACTTAATTTAGGATTAGAATTTTGAGTGTTTTTCTTTTCTTTTTAGATTTTAGTGTCTTTTTTTTCAGAAAAAGAAAAAATATACTATATTATTGTCTTCTTCCTTATTATTATTATTAGTTTATGCATAGATTAATGCAGTCACCCTTATTTTCTTGTGATCCAAAGATTGAAAGGACTATGAGAAACTTGCGTGCCGCTGGAAGAAGAACACAAAAAGCAATAGAAGAAGAAGTCATGGACTCACAACAACAACAAATGCCTCCACTTCCACCGATTGTAGCAGTAGCCAATGATGACAACAAGGCAATCCAAGATTGGGTTGTACCTCTTGCAAGAAGGTTACAACCTAGAATTATTGCACCACCGGTGGATGTGACCCACTTTGAGCTTAAAATAGTTTTATTTAACAAGTTACAAACTATAAGACAATTTAGTGGATTGCCTACTGAAAATCCTAATAGGCATATCATCGATTTCCTATCGGTTTGTGATATGTATAAGCAACCTAGTGTCTCTTACGACGCTCTCCGCCTTTGCTTATTTCCATTCTCCTGAATAAGAAGTACAAAAGAGTGGTTGTCATCATTAGATTCAATTACTACTTGGGATGAATTGTCTGAAAATTTTTTGTTAAAATATTTTCCTCCTTCTAAAACTGCTAAATTACGTAACAAAATTTTATCTTTTTTGCAGTTTGACGGTGTATCTCTCTTTGAGGCATGGGAAATATTTAAAGAATTGTTGAAAAAGTGTCCCAACTATGGTATAGAAAGATGGATGCAACTCCAAACTTTCTATAATGGGTTGTTGGGGTAAACAAAGAACATAGTTGATGTGGCGGCCAATGGATCGTTTCTTAGAAAGAACCCACATGATGCTTTTCAATTGCTAGAATTGATGGTTCCTAGCAACCACCATACAACACAAGAAAGGCACCCAAGGAGGATTACTGAAGTTTTAGAATTAGATGCACTTACTACTTTATCTGCTTAGGTTAGTTCTTTAGCTAATCAAGTTGAAAATTTAAATATGTAGGGACATGTTAAGCCTGTGGAGACAAGGTGTGAATGGTGTGGACAAGGACATTCTACAGGTCAATGTGCAGTAGATCAAGTTAACTACATAGGCAACATTAATAGGAACAACAATCCCTATTCCAATACCTATAATGCGGGCTAGCGTAATAACCCCAACTTTTCATGGAATAATTCTCCACAATCGGCTACTGTCCTCAATAATCCACCACCACCATCACAGCATTCTCGACCTCCTTCACTTTCTTTTCAGCCACAACAACTGGATTTGATCCAAATGTTCAATTCTATGCAACAAACTATGCAACAATTCATGCAGAATAAGCAACAGCAACAACAACAATTTATGCAACAAGTTATGGTGCAATTAAACAAGGGACCAAGTGAGCAACCCATGGGTGTACTTCCCAGCCAACCAGAACAACCAAGGAAAGATGGTCAAGAGCATTGCAAAGCTGTGACAACTTGGAGTGGTATTACTTTACAAGAACCAGTTCAGCCCAATTAAGTTAAGGAAAAAGATGAAAACCCAACCAACGAACATGAACCCAATACATGGGGTAGCTTACTTGGAAGTAAAGGGAAAGAGAAATATGAGGTACATACAGAAGAGGGAAAAAAATGTACCATTTCCTTCTAGATTGAGGAAACAAAGTGATGAAAATTTTTTCAAAAATTTCTTGATACATTTAAGAAATTACAAATTAACTTACCTTTTGGTGAAGCACTTGAACAGATGCCTAGTTATGTAAAATACTTGAAGGATATTTTAGCAAAGAAAAGAAGAGTACATGACAATGAAGTTGTGGCGATCACAGAGGAATGTAGTGCTGTCCTCCAAAGAAAACTACCTCCTAAGATGAAAGGCCCGGGCAAATTTGTGATTCCATGTGCAATTGAAGGACATATTCATTGTAATGCTTTATGTGACTTAGGTTCTAGCATTAATCTTATGCCTTTTTCTATTTTCAAAAGGTTAAGAATTGCTCGGATGAAACATATGATTGTTCTAGAATTGACCTATTTGATAAAATAATGTACAAAAGGGATCAATTGAGTGATTCAGTACATAAGGCCATTAATTTTCTTTGTGAAGATGATACTGATGTAGAAGAGATGGTTAAAGTATTAAATTCACAACCAACCTTGTCTAGGAGATTCAGAGTTGTGGAAGCCCTAGATCTACCATTCCACAGATTGCTACCACCAGTTGAAGTACCACCTATTTTAGAGGTTATCATGATGGTCAGGCTGTAGACTTTAAAGCAAGCGCTTCTTGGGAGGCAACCTAAGTGATTTCTTTTAAAATTTTATTTTTATTTGTAGATTTTTTTAAATATTTCTTTTTATTTTGTATAATGGATCAAGTGCAAATTTAGTTATTCATGATAATCATCCACCGACTTATTGGTTGAGGGAGTCCTCTTGCTCTTCTCTTTATTTTTCTAACATGGACGACAACATTTAGTTTAAGTGTGGGGGGATGCCCTAATTTTGTGCATATTGTTTATGCTCGACTCATGTTTAGATTTAGATATACATATACATATATATATATATATATATATATATATAATGTAGTTTAGTGTAAAAATTTTATTAGGCAACAATATATTAGCCTCTTGGTTCAATGATAGATACAGGTGAATTAGTCTCACCTTTCTTGGGAAAACTTGATTAATTGATATGAGGAATGAACTGAGTAAAAGATTGCATTCGAGAGTTGGTTCTCTACCTTATATTATTTTCACAATCCTTTGGTTTATATGATTTCAATGAATGTTTTGCAATAAGGATTGCACATGATAGTCATGACTTTTAGAATTTGCCCTAGCGACTATCGAGGCAAAATATTTGGCTTGCGATGTAGATGGAAAATGATATAGGCAATTCTTTTTGATGAGTCTGGGCCTTTCTTCAAGCCTACATAATATGAATTATCCTCTACACACAATTTCATGGCCTTTATTATACGTATTTGTTTGATTACCCTTATTAGGCTTGTCCATTTTATTGAAAATATATCTGGCTGCTTGAGTCCTACCACCCTAGTATTTTGAATTCATTCTAAATTCTAACAGGGATGAAACTTTGAGTAGTATAGGGGGAAGGCATTGCTTTTCATTGAGTGGTGATTGAGTAGATAGTGTGGATTTTCGTAGCACTTTCCTTTGTAAAAAAGAAAAAAAAAGCAGGTAGCCAATGAAAAAAAAGAAATTGGAAAAAAGATGAGGCAATGATCCTCCACCGATATGCACAAGATGAAGCAATGGGCTTCTATTGGTTTGAAATAAAAGAAAAAAAGAAAAAGTAGCAGGTAGCCAATGGAAAATCAACGCAAAGTTAGTTCTTATATTGGGTTAACTCGCTACTACATTTAAGGAAGTTTGTGTCATATTGTTACCGTGTTTGGGGATTTATTGTACATATATGTCAGGATTTAAAAAGGATTTTTAATACTAGGGTGCATATTAGCCTCTTTTTTTTATCTTGTTTATCCTATTTTTGGTCCTTAGCCCCTGGCCCTATTACAACCTATAAAGACCTATTGATTCAATTGAATTGGAATTGCCTACATTAGTGGAGATGAAAGCAAAAGGAAAACACATTTAAGCTTGTGCTTGATTGTATTCTCTTGGTTGCAGATGAAAATGAGAAGCCAATGGATTATCTTACACACACACATGGAGAGCCTTCTTTTGGGTGTGATTAATGAAAGGGAATTTCTGATTTGATTGGCATCTTGTTGCCTCCGGATAGTTTGATTAAGAATCATATGAGAACATAATGGAGACTAAGTATTTTTGTCTAGTAAAATTTTCTTCATTATGATATTTTCCTAGGGACACGCAAAAGTTTAAGTTTGGGAGTGTGTTAAGTGTTAAAGTATACAATATTACCCATGTTTTTAATATGATTTTGTACTTCCTGGGTATATACATTATTAATAGGTGATATTTTTGTTTTATTCTAGTTAATTAATATTTTATAAGATATGCTTAATTTTAGAGTTTTAATGCAGAAAAAGATGAAACAAATTAAGCTTTGGAATTGAAAGGTCATGGCCACCCAATGGCTACAATTTATAGTGTTGACAAAGTTCGATGAAGATGGATGTACATTATTTTGGCTGCATTTGAGTATGTTGAGAAGTTGGAAATTTGAATGGACATCATAATTAATTAGACTACATCGACTTGTGAACACCCTTTTCGAATTCTTTTATCTCTTCTCTATATAAAGGGGTGGTCATTTGTTGTTTGATATATCTCAACTTTTGGCTTAGCAGTTTAGTAGAAGAAATAATTCTAGTTTTGTAATTATTTTCTCTTTCATAATGAAAACTATTTTCTTTTTATATTGTTTTCTATTTTTATTATGGATTAATCTTTTATTTCGTTCTAGCGAAGAATGGAACTTAACATGATTTAATTGAATTCATTTCAACCTCTTACACTTTTATTCAATCGGATTGTTTGAATTATCATGTTCTTAATGCTAAGAGTAGATTGATCGCCTATTTCTTAGATCATGAGATTTAATTAGATTTTGGGAGAAATTAATTAGATTAGTCATTGATAATTCATTATACGACGAGTCTTTTGACTTGTTTGTCATTGTGGTTGGAAGATACACAACACTGTATGCGATTGTAAGGCAAATCTTAATGCATTATTTTGGTGATTAATCAATTATCACAGGGAGGTAGAAATTGAGGCAAAATAATAGAAGCTTGAAGGAGCAGAAGCCACCATGTTATATAATTATCCTAGATCGACAATCCAAAGGAATAAAAGATAAGAGTAAGACGTGATGAATATTAAATTCATGTTAAGGGAAATTCGACTCTAGAACAAATTTTTTCATTATAACTACTCTTTTAATTTAAGGTTAGTTAGATTTAGTTGAGTCGATTATTTGTGTTTTGCTCTTAATTTTATTTTCTTTAATTAATTTAAGGAAATTAATCTCTATGTGGGAACGATACTCGAATTCATCATTATATTACTTATTTCGATCGTGTATAGTTGCATGTCATTGAAAATATTCGAACATGGACCATTGGACATAATAAGAATATATATGATGTAGAGAAGATATTTATCTGAATGGAAATAAGATGTTCAAGAATCCATCACAAAGGTTTGATCAGTTTAAATAAATAAACGAGTTAATAATTAAATGTACAAAATGGAAAAGCTATGGTGAAAATTTGAACACTGTCACATGTGAACCAAGTCCATATCACCAACAAGGTGCCCATTATGATAACATAATAATAAATGCGAGGCTAAGCACTTAACAGTAATTGGCAGGTTAATCTAAGTGGAGCCAAACTTGTTTAAAGTGGTCTTACACTTAAATTGTACCTACAGGTCAATTTTCGTCAAGGATACGGTTTATGTTCCTCTAAGAGAAGGCATTTGAGATCGTGTAGAAGTAGTTAGGAGTGTTAGTTAGTTAGACAGTTAGGGGTTTAAGTAAATGGGTAGAAGGTCCTAAATATTTTCTCCTACTTGATTAAGGAAGTTGATAATTGGATCTTAAGACGGTAAGAGGTAAGTAAGGACCAGGAGAGAGACTCACCTCTCATAATTCAGGCAGGCTTCCCTCCGTCCTTCTTAGCTGCAATGTCCAAGCCTCTTCCTCTCCCTCTTCCTTGGTTCCTTTCTAGTGAAAATGTGTTCCAACCTTTCCTTATTCCAACTTTGGCGAGTTTGGATCGTATTCTCCTTAGTTTTTCAATAAAGGAGCTCTTGGGCTTGTATTCTAGGTGAAACAAACAAGATTAAAGATTAGTAATTGAAACCAAGATAATAATTTCATGGAGTTCATACATGCATATCATGAATCATCATGTTTTATTGATGGTTGAATTGATTATACATGAATTGCTTGCAAGTTCTTGTCTTCATGCAAGTTTGATAGAGGAATAGAATAGAATTGTTGTTAAAACCTACGAACATGATCTTTGATTGATTTTGATGCCATGTTTTGATGTTAAACAAATAGTTAACATGATGATTAAGCAAATCATAAGATAAAACAATGAATTGGGATTATTTACATGATTTGTTGCATGTTTAAAAAAGAGTTTATGAATTGTATGTTGTTTACCCACCTAAAGAAAGACCATGAGAAAGTAGGGTAAATCATAATGGATTAAAAACTTGATATAACTCATGATTTAGTGTTGAGAAAGCTTGAAAACCCAAACTTCATTACACTCAAATAGGATAAGAATCGATGAGATACGAGAAAAAAATCTAAGTTATTGCCCTAGTGCCATAGTACAGAGTACGAGTGCCACACATTGGTAAAAACCAAGAAAGGGCTTGTGGCTGAGTACCGCGGCACCCAAAGTCGCAGGCGCTGAGCGCCGCATCGCCAAAAACCCTATTTTACGTACTTATTTTAAAATGGTTACAACTTTTGTTGTAGAATTCAGATTCAAGTGATTGTTTTTGTGTTGTGACTGTCATGATCTGTAGTTTATGCCTTTAAAATGTTGGAGGTTTTGGATAAGCAGTCCGGGCAATATATATTTCTAAATTTGGGGGTTTAACTTCATTTATTATTGATTGATGTATACTTCATGCATGTTATGTTTTTTATTAGATAATCGTTGTATGATGACTGTATGATGCTGTATATTTATTTTATGAAATGTTTGCATGTTAGATGAGTATCATGGCCATGTCATATTATGTAGGTATGGGTAAGCTAGTTAGGGTGTTAATATATTCATATATGTTTGTCCAGATTAGGAGTTGAGCAACTGTGCAACTAGGAGCTTAGAGCTTCTCAACTGTCTAGATCCATTTAGTCATATTTAGAGAGTTCTATGATCTTGTGTGTGCCGACGTTTGAATGGATTAGTTGAATCATGATTTGATGCAATTATGTTTATTTTTTACGTATAATGTTCAAGTAAGCAAGATAAAATTAAAATGATAGGCTTTAGGTTTTATACATGTTAAGTCGAAGAAATGACAAAGCCTACGCTTAACAACCACATCATGTTTTTCACGTGCTAAGGCAAAGCAATGGCAGATCTAGGCTTGACAAGATCATGATTTTTCCATGTTTTAAGTCAATGTGCAAGGCCTAGACCTAACCACATGTTTCACATATTTTTATATAAACTCATGATAGTTTAGTAGACATGCTACACTCTTCGTTAAGCAATGACCAAATTGCACATTCCATGGCTACTATCTTTACATCGCAGGTGATCGCCAGTGGTTTATTCATGTTTCACGTGAGTTATGTAAAGGCCTCTACATTTCTCAAATTGAGTTAAGATACAAGGATTCTCAGGAGGTACTTATGTAACACCCCAAATCTGGTTCACACTCGAGAACCGAACCAGAATGTCACTAGTCCCGGTTAGGTTGGCTAACCTGAACCCAACCTATGGATCTACTCTTGGCATCTTAAGATGGAAGATGTCTATCTCTATGCATGGATGAATGTAAACATGCTACTACATGACAACTAGTTTACAAAACAAAATAAGTACGATAGTCGATAAAAATTCCAAAAATGGAACAGACAAAATTTCCCTTTTACCATTCTATCACAATTCACTTTTAACATTTGACTTGCACATTAATATCTCTTTCAAATCATAATATCACTATCATATTATCATACCTTGCATTACATCACATCATTCTTAATATAATGATAACATAACCAAAATATTAACATTCTATCGTCTTACATGTGTGTATGCAAGAGATGTCACTGCTCCTCCGTCCAGGCTGGCTCATCCTACTCATGATCATCACCTATATATATTACAAAAACACTTTAGAAATGAGTGTTACTGGTTTAAAAATATAACTAATATCAAACTGGCTATGAGAGAAAACTCTCATATGAAAGAAAACATCGTCAAATCTCTGAAGGGCATCTACTGAATTGAAATCATCCTTAAATGAATTGATCTACTGTTGCTGATGCCTCTCTCGGCCTTTTCTCATTTCACTTTCTAGTCCATTGGGACTACTGTCATATCCAAAGCCCTTTTTTACTTCCATAACCACTCACGTAGCATGGGTGTCAGTATTTTCAGCTTACGGCTGGCACATGCCACTTTCGTAGCATGGTTGTTGGCGGCTTCAACTAGCACATGTCACTAGCATAACATGGTTGTCAGGATTTGTGGCTTACAACTGGCACATGCTACTTGTGTAGCATGGTTGTCGGCGGCTTCGAATGACACATGCCACTTGCGTCGCATGGTCGTTGGTATTTCCGGCTTATGACTGGAACATGCCACCTACGTAGCATGGTTGTCGGTGGCTTCGACTGGCACATGCTCACTTGCGTAGTACAATTATTGAAAAAGCAAAAACTACATATATATAAGTCTTGGTAGGGATTTATATAATAAGCCCGAAGGCAACTTGTGGTTGATTTTGTTTTTGAAAATATACTCAAGGGATATCATCCTCGAGGGTTATTAATCGGGAAGATCGATCGATTAAAAGACCCGGGTTAAGTGGGATCCAATAAAATGCCACTGAACTCGTCCTGCAAGTAATAAAATAATACATAATAGAATAGAGCATAAAACAGGAAATGAGCCCTCAATGGACATGGTAGAAGCTTTGAGCGTGTCTTAGCACCTAAATGGTGAGCTCCTACTCTGTACTTAATCATCAGTCATGTGGTGATGGCGACGAGGTTGTGGCCGGCTTGAGTGAGGATCGTGGGGGAAAAGAGAAGGAAGAAAAAGAAGAAGGAAGTTGGGTGAGAAGGATGGTGGTGGCTCAATGGTGACAATGTCAGAAGAGTGGAATATATAGATATTAGGGTGAGGAAAATGAATGGTCAGGTGAGAAAACGAATGGTCAGTTGATAAATAGAATGGTCATTTGAGAAAAATGAATGGTCAGGTGAGAAAAACAAATGGTTGGTGAGAAAAATGAATGGTCATCTTGTAATTAAAACTTGATTCAATTCTAAAAATAATTGTCGAACCGACTGGTTTAGATTATAAAACCCTAATTCGAATTACGGGTTTTACAATCTTCCCTCCTTATAAAAATTTCATCCTCAAAATTTTAAATCAAGGAGGCTTTCTTCTCATAGCTATCCACTAAATCTGAAATTTGAAGCTAGATGCGTGTATACCTGTCACATCTGTCGTATCCCCGAGTGCTTCAGCAATTGTGACTGTGTCCATCCCAACTGCCCATGGTGATGCCGAAGTGGTCGGTCTTGCTGGTGGTGTTATCGGCATTCCTCTCTAATTTAGATCCCTTTGTTGCTGTCTAAGTGACTGCTGACCATTGTTTCTTTGTTCACACTCGAGAACCGAACCAGAATGTCACTAGTCCCGGTTAGGTCAGCTAACCCGAACCCAACCCTGCGGATCTACTCTCGGTGTCTCGAGATGGAAGATGTCTATCTCTATTTATGGATGAATGTACAAAAATAAACCTAACATGCTACTACATGACAACTAGTTTACAAAACAAAATAAGTACGATATAGTCGATAAAAATTCCAAAAAATGGAATGGACAAAATTTCCCTTTTACCATTCTATTCACATTTCACTTTTATCATTTGACTTGCACATTAATATCTCCTTCAAATCATAATATCACTATCATATTATCATACCTTGCATTATATCACATCATTCTTAATATAATGACAACATAACTAAAATATTAACACTCTATCGTCTTACATGTGTGTATGCAAGAGATGTCACTACTCCTCCATCCAGGCTGGGTCATCCTACTCATGATCATCATCTACATATATTATAAAAACACATTAGTAACGAGTGTGACTGGTTTAAAAATATGACTAATATCAAACTGGCTATGAGAGCAAACTCTCATCTGAAAGAAAACGTCATGAAATCTCTGAAGGGCATCTACTGAACTGAAATAATCTTTAACTGAATTGATCTGCTGCTACTGATGCCTTTCTCGACCTTTTCTCATTGCAATTTTTGGTCCCTTGGAACTACTGTCATATCCTAAGCCGTTTTGCTTACTTCTATACCTACTCGCGTAGCATGGTTGTTCGGTATTTCCGGCTTATGACTGGCACATGCCACTTGTGTAGCATGGTTGTTGGCGGCTTCGACTAGCACATGTTGCTAGCATAACATGGTTGTCGGGATTCTTAGCTTAAGACTGGCACATGCTACTTGCGTAGCATGGTTGTCAGCGGCTTCGACTGACACAAGCCACTTGCATAGCATGGTTGTCGGTATTTCTGGCTTACGACTGGCACATGCTCGCTTGCGTAGTACGATTATCGAAAAATGCAAAAACTACAAATATATAGGTCTTGGTAGGGATTTACATAATAGAACCGAAGGCAACTTATAGTGGATCTTGTTTTCTAAAATATACTCAAGGGATCTCATCCTCGAGGGTTATTAATCCAGAAGATCGATCGATTAAATGACTTTAGTTAAGTGGGATCCAATAAAACGCCACTAAACTCATCCTGCAAGTAATAAAACAAAATATAATATAATAGAGCGTAAAACAGGAAACGAGTCCTAAACGGACCTGGTAGAAATTCCGAGCGTGTCTTAGCGCCTAAACGGTGAGCTCCTACTCCATACCTAATCGTTAGTCTTGTGGTGAAGGCGACAAGGTTGTGGTTGGCTTGAGTGAGGATCGTGTGGGAAAAGAGAAGGAAGAAAAAAGAAGGAGGTTGGGGCCGTTACAAGTTGGCATTAGAGCTTTGACACTTTGTTTTCTATGTCAAATTGAATTCGAAATCTACCTAGTAAAAATAACCTATGAGTACCATATCCCTTATAAGATAGGCTAATAGGATACTAAGGTTTACCACAAATTTTTTCCTTTTAAGTTATATTTGTGTGGATGGCTTAAAAGAGGAATTATATCAGTGGTTATAGGATGATGGTGATGAACCCCTTTTATTGAACAAGGAAAAGGAGTTATTTAGAACCTATTAGAGACAAGTACTCCTAAAGTAAATATTACTACTTTGTAGTTGTTCGATTTTAGCAAGTGAATTGCCCTTTTTCCATAAGGTGTATACTATAGACAAGTGGTGAATACATGAATGAAAAAAGGAGTTTACTATGAAACCATCAGTAGAGATTACTCCTATACCTACAATGGCTTGCAAGGAGACATTTCAAAATATTTTAAAATATTAGTGTTGAAGATTATATGAGACAAATTTTGGGACGAAATTTTATTTAAGGAGGGAAGAGTGTAATCCCAGAAAAATCCTATGCTTTGAAATCTTGACAGATTGAGTATATCACATTCAGAAATTCATAACTCCAATGCTAATACCCCAAAAAATTTGAAAATTTGAGGAATGAGACTAGAGTCTCTAATAAATCTAACAAAATAAGAATCATGTCAATCAGAGGTTTGTCAAGAGAGTAATGATTTATACAATTCATTGTACAAACAAGGAAAATCCAAAATGTTGAATATGGACAAGATATTTCTTGTGGACAAACGATCTTGACCGAATTCATGGTCAGATGGAAATAAGAAGATTACATGATGTAGAGAAGATATTTATCTGAATGGAAATAAGATGTTAAAGAATCCTTTCCCAAAGGTTTGATCAATTTAAATAAATAAATGAGTTAATAATTAAATGCACAAAAGGAAAAACTATGGTGAATTGGACACTATCACATGTGAACCAAGTCCATATCACCAACATGATGCCCATTATGATAAAATAAGAACTAATGCTAGAGTAAACACTTGACATTAATTGGTAGGTTAAACTAAGTGGAGCCAAACATGTTTAAAGTGGTCTTACACTTAAATTGTACCAACAACAGGTCAATTTCGGTCAAGGACACGGTTTATGTTCGTCTTAGAGAAGGCATTCTAGATTGTATAGAATTAGTTAGGAGTGTAAGTTGGTTAGATGATCAAGGGTTTAAGTAAATGAGTAGAAGTTCGAAATATTTTCTCGTACGCGATTAAGGAAGTGGATAATTGGATCTTAAGATAAGTATGAGGTATGTAAGGACCAAGAGAGAGACTCACCTCTCATAATCCAGGTCGGCTCTCTCCCTCCATGTTGGCTGCAACGTCCAAGCCTTTTCCTCTCCCATATCCTTGGAACATTTGTGGAGAAAACATGTTCCATTCTTTCTTCGAGTTTGGATCATGTTTTCCCAAGTTTTTCAAGAAAGGAAGAGTAGGGCTTTTGTTCTAGGAGAAACAAATAAGGTTGGTTAAAGGTTAGTAATTCAAACCTAGATAGTAATTGAAGCCGGGTCACCAAGTGTAAAACCCAGGCCTTTTGCCTGATTTCGTATCGGTTTAGTCTTCACTTGGATTGTGTTAGTTGTGTTTGACTTCTTGGGGTGGTTCGTGAAAGATATGGCATGTGTTTTCCGGCCCTAGCCTCCTTCAGTGCTACATGTTAGGCCTTTACTTTTTGGTTCGGTTGAGTCAAATCTAGTTAGATATTAGGACTGAGTCCCTTGCGAATCTTGTTTGCTTGCCATATGTTTGGAACCCTTTTCTATAGATCTTATCCCCATCAATACCCACAGTACAGTTCATGAGGCCACCTCAGCTGCTTTAGGGTGTGAACCATAAGTGTGTGCCACTTGTGCTTAGTGCAAAGGCGCTTTCCACTTTCTAGGTTTTTGGTTTAAGTATGCGTGCGAAGGCACTGGCACAACACTCTTGTGCACAACTGTGTGACCCAGCTTTGCATGCCATTTGGTTCATGTAACTCTGACCTATGTGCTTGATGATTCAGGTAGCTGTGGTTTGGCTTGGTAGTGAACAGTACAAAGGCGCCCTACAAGCACCCTTATAGTAACCCAATTTTTTGCCTATAAATAGTGCCCCATTTGCAAGCTTTTCACCTTTTGGCTTCATTCCTTCTGACCTCCCTTCCTCCCTTGCCTTCAATCTTCCCTCCTCGGCTCTTCCCCGCCTCTCCTAGGCCCATCCAAGACAAGCCTAGCCCTTAGGGAATTGGTCTTGGGGTAGGAAGGCCCAACAAACCAACCCTTGGCCATAGGATTTGATCGTTTCACCTCATCTATGTGTTTTTTGCTGATGTTGTGTTTGTTTTTGCATTATTGTAACTAATGAGTATTTTTATCATACAGATCTATGTCCTAGGAGTCTGAAGGCTTTAGTTTCATCGTTTTATCGTGCATATAAAAATAGTTATGGATTTTTAAATATGCAATGACCATTGGCATGCACTATTTCCTGATATAAAATATATACACATGATATATATATATATGGCCCATTGTCTTTCTGTATTCATGAAGGATAGATCTACAACTTTCATGTGCATCATTTCATCTGTTGTGACATGTATGAGCATGTAAGTAGCCAAACTTGGCAAAAGGTGGTAGCTTTAATGGTCATTTTGACCCAACAACTCATTTCCCCAATTTTTACACCCCGATTTAGGTTGATATTGATGTCCATCTTTTGCATGCTTGTAGATCTATATGTTGGTTGCTCGCTTTAAAATTACCAAACTAAGACAACTACTTTAAGGGCTTGAACAAACCCCCCACCATGTGATGTGCCTGTTGTGCTATGGTTATGCCTTGTCATGCTCTGAAATTCTAAAAGACCATGATAAAATCCATAAAAATCATATATGGACAGATGAATTTTTAAATAAAATATGCAAATTTTGGTAATAATTAAAAATCATTTGGGCTGTTAATTAATCCAGTCTTTTGGAGTGTGCATTAATGGAGGGTGAAACTAGAGTTCTCTAGCTCTAGATGTGAAATCCAAAAACCTAGCATATTGGGGGTGAAGTTTAATGAAATTTCACCCTCACTTATGGCTTGTCCCATAAACATCGCCCTAAAATTTGAAAGCCAATGACTCAGTAGATCTTGCATTATTATTTTCCCAAGCCCAATAGGTATGGCCTAGACTAGAAACAACCTAGCCAAAGCCTTCCATTTGCGAGTCCATTAAGGTCTAAATCCTTAGAGTTTGAACTTCAAATTTTACATGATTAAAACTCACAGTGTTTTCTAACATTGCCCATTTACCTAGGCTCATTTAGGGTCTCCAAGCCTATAAATAAAGCTTAGGAAAATTAATGCGCAGCTAGGAACACTGTTCCTAGTTACCTTAATCCAACCTTATTGGGCTTCATTACCATGTTGGCCCATGAACCAACACTTGGTAAATTTTACACCATACCTTTAGAGTGTCAGGGACTAGTAGTCCAAATTTCATCTCATTTAAATAATGTTTGGCCCATCCAGTAAATTGTCTAGTTAATCCCATTCGTTAAAACATAAGTATTGAACCATTCTGACTAAATGCACTAGCAACCAAAACCCTAGTTAAGCCTACCTAGAGAGGTTTAACATTTTATTAATCAAGATAATTAAGTTAATCATGTTCTTGTGTATCGTGCATATGTTGAGGGTTTGTCTTGTTTTACGTGCCTATGTGATCCGACCTTGATTCGGGTTTCATCTCTTGCTAAGTTATGCGTGGTGAGCTCACCAATTTAGGACATGAAGCTCTACCTCATCCAGGTCCGTTGGACTTCATTGCTTCACCTCTACTTGGTACCTTGTGTAGTCAAGTTTAATCACGTTTTAAATGTAAGATGATGTCGGCAACATTTTCTCGGATGCCTCCGATGTTAGGCCATTTAACCGAGATTTCGTAATTTTAATAAAACTTCAAGGCTGACATCTCCTAATGGTTTTCGAAAGTTAAGCTTCAGAAACATATTATACAAGTCGATACCCAGGCTTGTTAAATATGATTATGAGGGTTTATAGTTTTACGAACATGAGAGATCTGTATAAGTAGTAAGAATTGCACTAGTTCTACTTCATATCCTAAAGTAGTGCAATTTAAGAAAGTAATTTGTAACAGAGCACATCTCCAAAACTTTTGACACTAAATTAACCGTTCCTATGCCACTAGAGTACCATGACAATAATTATTGGAGGTTGTGAGGGCAACAACTTTTCAGTATACAGTATGACTTTAATCACGCATATGCACCAACCTTATTAAATAAGTATTTTTGCTTACAGCCCTATGAGGCTCTTCTGAAGTTTTCATTTAGTCCCATGGGTAACGGAGTAGGTGGCGGCGTTGTCCGGCTTAGGCGTGCAGATTAGCGGATTAGTGGTGGTGGCGTGGGCCTTGTGTGATGATTATGTATTTTGTATTTGAACTATTCAGTGATGTATTATTTTGTGGGCATGTGTCCTGAATTTCATGGACCTTATATGTTGGATTGGGTTATGACATGATGATTCCATACGTGTGTTTAATACCTTATTATTATTATTATTATTATCGTATAAAGTACCACTTTGGGGCAGAAGATAACAATCGTGTACAGAATGTATAAGCCTCAAAGTCTTTGAACATGACGAAGAGCTAACTTAAGTACACGAAATATATTTGTTGCATCTTTATGTGTGTGTGCAAGGAAACGTGGGTTAGAGGAGCAAGAATTAAAAGTTGAGGACACTTATCAAAAATTGCCCTCTTATTATTTATATAAAATTTTTCTCTTACTATATATAGAATATTTATAGATAATAGAAGCTGCCGAGTTTAACTTTGAGTAGGTAACGAACTGAACACAAATTTATGTTTAAGTAGAATTAAAGAAAAATAAAAATTAAGAGATAGCTAATTATCATTTCTCGTCCTCCACGTAGCTAGTGTAATATGATAGTCTTCTCTCTAGTTCTCTTTTCTTTTCATACATATCAGGAATTCAGTCTGGGCACGCGAACTTGCTAGCTAGTTATAATATAAACATTGAGGCCAAATTTGTTTTTCTTTTTTCTTTTGGTTCGAGCATATCTTGTTTGCAAGTAAAAAACGTAGATGTGACCTTGCTAACAATGAGGTTAATCAATAGTTAGATGGCAGCTAAGCAGCATTCAACAACTAAATGGCACGTAAACAGCATTACACTTGTTATATTGACTGTACATAAACAACCAATATTCAAGACAATCTATAAACCAACACACACTTGCACCCCCATAGACTCACCTTGTTACCTTCTACAACTTGAACCACCAATCTCTCACCCACAGCGCATACATCCAGAGATTCTAGTCTCAACTACAGATGCAGCGGTGGCATTGGCGGCACCACATTCTGTTACAGCAACCAAGCAGCGAGGTGGTGCCGTAAACTCGGAGAGATTTGCATGCGCAGGAGCAACGAGTTGGGCCGGAAATGACTTGATAAAGAGCTTGACAGCAGGCCTGGTTTGACACACCAGCACGGCACGCGTCGACGGAGTTGCACTGATGCGCCATCGGAACTTCAGCCTGATCACTTGCAGCTTTCGTGAACCCAATAGTCGCAAGTAATGCTGCCAACATTATAAGCACGATCAGCCGAAGCAAAGCAGAAAATCCCGCCATATTTTCTTCTTGTTTCTGTTAAGTGATCACTACTTGATTTATTTCTGAAATTTGGGCGGATCTCCCACTTGTTTTTAAATTCTTTTATTGATACATTATTGAGACAGAACTAGCACGAAACCCATATGGCAATTAATTCTTTTGTCCGACAGTTGAGGGTACACTTTCAAATCGTACCAATGATTGTAATCCGGGTTTAAAAATTATAAATGAGCAATTAGTGGACGGAGGCATTGGGTGTTGGGAAGTGGGTCGTCATCTCTGTAGCTACATTTCTTCTCTCTACAGAAAACGTAAATATATAACCAGAAACAAATATTTATCTCTTAAATCGTATAATACACAATCACTTCAGTTTAAGATAAGATCAAGTTTGTGGACGAATCCATTGCTATTTAGTTGTGATTAGGTGTCGAGAAATAAGGATGGGTTGGGATCCACTCCAATCGACGTTCTACTTGTTTATACTAGTATAAAAATTGCTTTTACTGACCACCGGTCCCTAAAATTGTGGTTCCCCTTCAAAAAATTTATTTGCAAGCGGTCTTCCAATCAATAATGTCCAGTGGCAGAAAGCTTGGTAGCATAATTATTTTGAAATCGGAGACGACGGTCAAAATTTTCAGCCACTAGACTGTCGCATATTGGATTAAAATTTTGGTGGGCGAAGATGTTTCCTACATAATTTTGCAATTGCACCTCCATTGCAAAACCGGTTGCCATTTTTGTCACCACTTACCCGCTGCAAATCTAGTCGCAAAGTTGGTCATACATGGAGTTTGGAGTGGGTCACAAATTTTGAAAATGTTTACCCATTACAAATATGATTGCAAATTGATGCATGTTGGACGTAAATCCGTTGCATTAAAAAAAATGATTGTCTTCATTATAGTATTATATGATAGGCGCCTGCTACTGACAAAATAATACGCAAAATGTAATAATCATCATCAAACAAATACGAAAACATAGTAGATGAATTGTCATGTCATATAAGGCTATGAAAAGATACATTAGACATATCTAAATAAGTTATTGTTGGGCCCTTTAGGCCCCAAAAGGGATTAAACATATCTAAATAAGTTAGTGTTGGGCCTTTTAGGCCCTCAAAAGGGACTTGCAATAATATTACGGGCTTATCTTAATCCAAAAGCTAGCTTAAAGAATAAAGCTTTTCCATTAGCCTATATACTAGTCACTAACAACCTCTATGACCGATGTGGGATAAACCCAATAACTCCCGAGCATTCCCCGAAACCATCATCGTCACACATTAGTCGTTCCTCGAAACCATCATCGTTTGACAAACTCCCTTAAATCAACAGTCGTTCCTCGAAACCATCATCGTTTGACAAACTCCCCTTAAATCAAACGGCACCCACCCGGCACCCACTTTAAATCAGACAGCACCCACCTGGCACACTCCCCTGAAACCATCATCGTCTGACAAACTCCCCTTAAATCAAACGGCACCCACCTTAAATCAGACAGCACCCACCTGACACACTCCCCACTGGCAAACTCCCATCAAATCATCAGTGGAACCTATGAAGGAGACATCCACAATCGGTGTAGGCCAACCACCATGAAGGAGGCATCCACAATTGGTGTAGGTGGAACCCGTGAAGGAGACATCCACAATCAGGCAAACCACCATGAAGGAGACAACCACTATTGGTGTTGGCAAACCATCATCGTCTAACGAACTCCCTTTAAATCACGGTGTAGGCAAACCACCATGAAGGAGACAACCACAATCGGTGTTGGCAAACCATCATTGTCTCACAAACTCCCTTAAATCAAATGACACCCACTTAGCAAACTCCCCTCAAAACCTTAAATTAGATGACACCCACCTAGGCAAACCACCATGAAGGAGACAACCACAATCGGTGTTGGCAAACCATCATCGTCTCACGAACTCCCCTTAAATCAGATGACACCCACCTAGTAATGACGAACACCCCTTAAAATCATTAGGTAGGACCCATGAAGGAGACATCCACAATCGGTGTAGGCAAACCCACGAAGGAGATATCCACACCGGTCTCCTATGAAGGAGACATCCATAATTGGTGTAGGCAAACCCATGAAGGAGACATCCACATCCACAATCGGTGTAAGGCAAACCCGGCGCTCAAACTTGGGCCTCTGACTTAACCAGCCAAACTTCTTGGGCCCTTTAGGCCCTCAACCAAACTTTGATACCACTGTTTTGGGCTCCCAAAAGGGTCTTGTAATATCTGTCACGAGCCTCTCTTAATCCAAAAGTTAATTTAAGGAATAAAGTTTTCCCATTAGCTTATATATAACTCATCAACATCATCCACGACCGATGTGGGATAAACCCAACAGTTAATACATGACATAAATAATCGGCATGCGGAATATCAAATTGGTTGGTGGAGGAGAAACATCCGGCTGGAGTGTAGACATCGAAGGATTGTTGCCACGATGGGCTTCTTTAACTAAAATAAAGCAACTGATGAAGAAGTCTAACTAAAAGAAAGCAACTGATAAAGAAGTCATCTTGCCTATTAGCCTCCCTCTACCGCCACTCTCTCATGTGGTGCTCCTCCCCTCATGCTAGTAAAAAGACAGTCTTTTGAGAAGGCAAAATGCAGTTTCTACAGATTTGTTTCTCGTTGCAAATATTTTTTGTGACCAGATTTGCAACCACATTCCGCAGTTGCAAAAGACTTGGCTGCTAATAAATTTTAAAACTGGAAGCTTAGCTGTTGGGAAATTAAGATTGACTTGCAGCTGCACAGCGGTTACAAAATTGCAACCACTTTGCAAACTGGAATGGGGTTGCGAATTTCAAAGCTGTTGCAAATTTTGCACCGTATTTCCGTTGCAAAGCAGTTACAAATTTGGAAAATTAATTAAATATAAAATTCTTTGCAACCGATCTTTTGTAATAAACTGTTGCAAAATTTTTTAAACTTTTAAAAAATTATTTGCAACCGCATCTATGCCACAAAGTGATTTTAAAATTTTAAAAAATTAAATAATAATTTTTCAATCATCATTTCAATTGAAAAAAATGAGAAAATAGATATAACAATTATTAGAATGTGTAAATACCAACATATAAGCACACGGAAAACTCAACAATTACTACCGATTCAAGTGTTACAACTTCCTTCACCTGGCTTTATTATTCACAAAAGGTCATTGTTTCAAATTATGATCAACCAATCTTTCTGCCCGGCTACAACCAAATAAGAACAAAGTCTGTATTACAAACAGCAGAGAACCGAAAGCATGCATTCCCTCTAATTAGCCACCGTTTTTACGAGATTGAGACTTCTTCTCTACCCAAGATTGACCACGGTGAAATACTCTTCCTCATCGATGACCCCAATCCTTGGCTTCTTATGAGAATATCCACCTGCCTTGTCAGGTCTGCAGTAGCTTGCATTTGCTGCCTGTGCAACTGGTAGCTCCGGCACTTCTGCAGTAAAAACCTCTTCAAACAAAGCAATGTCCAG
>JAURVB010006801.1:0-11832 GCA_033002965.1 Piper betle | reverse complement strand
ATTGCCATGCACCCCGTCTGTGCGGAAGCTCTCACTTTGCCAACACTAGGCGCTAAGTATCGCACACCCAGGCCGTAGCCATTTTATGGGTAGGCTATCACTGCACGCCAGTCCGATGGAGAAACTGTTGTGCCTTGCTCACCCCGGCCGTAGCCTTTTTATGGGGCGGCTATCACTACTCGAAACTTTATGCACATAATATGACCCAGTGTCGGATTGAGTCAATTCTTTGATCCTGCGTCGCACTCGGTGCATGGTGGCCGAATCTGGGCTCAGGCCGACCAAGGCTACCAACAAGGAAAATATGATGTTTTACCTATTATACGTACCTGACTTGTGATTTTTTCTGACTCTGACCCGCGAACCCTAATCTGAATGAGGGCATAAAATTATACATTAGTATAATTTTATTTTGCATGAACCTACATGCAACTTACATGGTTAATATACTATCAATTTTAAATGATGTAATTAGTTCATGTTAGTCTTCTTTTCTTATTAAATTTTCAGCAATTCTAATGATAATTAATTATTAATTATCCCCATCCAAATCCCCATTATCTAATTGATAATTTAATTATTAACATGTCTCATAGTTAATTCTTTTGTATTTACCTTATATTCTAACTCAACCGCATCGAGTTCTCCCATATTTACCTGGTTGCCATTCTACTTTAACAATTTATTTAACGACCCCAAGGCTCCCTGCTTTATTGTAGTCAACCTGTGAAAGCCAGTATTTTCATCATGCATGGCGACCAACCAGTAACGTGGTTGCCTCCATTTGCTGCCCCGGCGTCTCCAACTTGGCCACCCCATGGCAACCCTCAACTAGTCCTAGGCGACCCCATTCCGGCCACCCAATCAACAACCCCGACCTGACCATGGTGACTCCATGTCGGTCACATAATCAGCCCATGACCCATGGCGGCTACTCTAGTCGGCCACATAACAGCACCCGACCAGACCCATGACGACTACTCTAGTAAGGCACATAAACAGCACCCGACAAGCATGTCTTTTTTTCCTTCCACCCAATTTCAGACCCCCTCTTCTATCTACCCCACTGATCCGATTGGAAAAACCCCAAAGATCCAATCTTTATCTTCTGCTATCTCATGAAACTCAGACTACACCCTATATAGCGACCTTCATTTCACCATTAATGGTGGCCGACCAACAGCCATGGCGACCATGTTCTGCCCCATCAAGGTGACGACCAGCACCACCCCAGGTGACGACCAGTCTGCACTTTCCATTGCGGATCCACGTCTGGCCAGCAACACCACCCATGGCAACACCGACCTGTTCTCCCTTCGGATTTCAGTACTGCGTGCCTCTTTTGGCCCTCCAAGTGACTCCATCTGGCCAGCATCACCGTCGGGAGCAATTCCCACCTCCAGCACATCAACCCCTCACCATGGAAGGAAACATGGCATGGTTGCTGCAGGAAAACAGCAGGATGTCCTCCTGGTTTTCTTCTTCCCTTTGTTGATTTCTCATTTAATTCTTATGTTTATCATGTTTATGATTTATGCAACATGTGTATGCATGCAACAAAAGAAAAAGAAAGGAAAGAAAATTACCCGAACGAAGGAGGAAATCCAGTGTTTGTCTAAGGAGGAAAAATGTAGATGACGCCCCCCCCCACCTTTCCTTTTATAATGAATAAAATGACGGCTAGGGTACGTGGAAGCACCCTTTCATCGTAATTCCTTTAACTGGGTAATTAAGTAATCCACATGGTCCACTTAACCATTTCACTTAACCTGTTAAAGGGGTACATGGTATGGTTCACTTAAATGGTTAATTGGATAAATAATGCAGTCAACTCGACCGATTCAACTAGAATTATACAATTAAAAATTACTTTTCTATTAATGGGGTAATTCATTCTTATCCAACTAACGAATTTGTTTCCCACGTTCGATCGCACTGCGTCGAACGTCATTATTATTTTTTTCCAGGTCTTTAAATCACGCACAGTTGGACAAGTTTATTATCGAGTTCGTGGACGACATTCTGGTCTAATAAAATAATGAAGAAGAGCATGTGAAGCACCTGTCCGTTACTCTTCAAGTTCTGAGAGAAAGTCAACTATTCACCAAGCTCTCAAAGTGTGACTTCTGGTTGAAGTCAAGCCTTTTGGTTTAACAAATGCACCAGCGGCCTTTATGTCACTCATGAACATAGTATTTCATGCACAGTTGGACAAGTTTATTATTGAGTTCATGGACGACATTCTGGTTTAATAAAATAATGAAGAAGAGAATGTAAAGCACCTGTTTGTTACTCTTCAAGTTCTGAGAGAAAGTCAACTATACGCCAAGCTCTCAAAGTGTGACTTCTGGTTGAAGGAGGTAAACTTCCATGGTCATATTATCTCAAAGGCCGGAGTTGCAGTAGATCCATCAAAAGTGAAAGCAGTCACTGATTGGCCACAACCTAATTCAGTCACTGACATCAGAAGCTTTATTGGCTTAGCGAGTTACTATAGGAAATTCATTAAAGACCTCTCCTTAGTAGCATCGCCGATGACCAAACTCACAAGGAAGGGAGTCAAGTCCGAATGGAGTAGTAAGTGTGAGGAGAGTTTCCAGTCTCTTAAGAAGAGTCTAACAACTCAACCAATCTTGACATTGCCAAATGGTAATGAACGATTCGTAGTCTTCAGTGATGCGTCGTTGTTGGGTTTAGGATGTGTCCTTATGCAGGGACGTAAAGTGGTGGCCTATGCCTCTTGTCAATTGAAGATTAATGAGCAAAATTATGCAACCCATGACTTGGAACTGGCAGTAGTGGTTTTTGCTCTGAAGATTTGGAGACACTACTTGTTTGGAGCCCAGTTCGAAGTCTTCATTGACCACCAGAGTTTGAAGTATATCTTCACTCAGAATGACCTTACCCTTCGGCAAAGACGGTGGATAGAATATTTACGGACTACGACATCCAAATCTTATACCACCCAGGGAAGGCGAATGTGGTAGCAGACGCGTTGAGTCAGAAGGGCATGGTGGATAAAAGTCAGCAGCTAGCTAGACTTTGGGCCATGCTAGCAGAAGTGGTGGCTATCAACCCTGTGGAGCAACTAACTGGGTTATTGGCAAATTTGGTTATTTCCAATGATTTAGTTGATCGTGTTATGCTAGCACAAACGGGTGATGAGGAGCTGAATGAAATGTTGGACAAGATTCCTGACATTGTAGCTGATTCTAATTGTGTGATCATATTTAGAGGAAGGTTGTGTGTAACTAAGGATGATGCACTAAGACGGAATATCTTGGAGGAGGCACATCGCTCAAAGTTTTCGATACACCCTGGAGTTACTAAAATGTATCAGGATTTAAAGCGAACCTAATAGTGGATTGGAATGAAGCGGGATGTTGTGGATTTTGTCTCCAAGTTTCAGACTTGCCAACAGATCAAAGCCCAACATCAACTACCTGGAGGACTATTGCAACTTTTAGAAATACCAACTTGGAAATGGGAGTGTGTCACATTCGATTTTATTGCAAAACTCCTAAGGACTCAGAAGAAGCATGACCCCATAAGGGTGGTTGTGGACAGACTAACTAAGGTAGCTCACTTTATCCCCATGAAATCAATGAGAGCTGCAGAATACCTGGCAGGATTGTATGTCGACAATATTGTCATGTTGCATGGGATTCCAAAGGAGATAGTCTCCAACCGAGATCCCCTATTCACCTCACATTTCTGGGAAGCTTTCCAAAAAGCCATGGGGATCCAAATCAAGCTGAGTAAAACACATCATCCCCAAAATGTTGGTAATAGTGAGAGGACTATTCAAACATTGGAAGATATGTTAAGAGCTTGCGTTCTTGACTGGGGAGGTGATTGGGAGAAACATTTAGCCTTGGCTGAATTTACCTACAATAACTCTTACCAATCCAGTATAGGGATGGCACCATTTGAAGCCTTATATGGTAGGCCCCGCAGGTCTCCATCGTGCTGGTTGGAGTCTACCGAGGCAATTATAGTTGGGCCATAGATGGTGAGGGAAGCAACTAAAACGGTAGGCAGCTCAGGATCGACAAAAGAGTTATGTAGATACTCGAAGGAGGGACCTAGAGTTCCAAGTTGGGGAGTTTGTGTACCTATAGACATCTCTTAGGAAGGGGGTGATCAGATTTAGAACATCAGGGAAGTTGAAGCCAAGATTCATAGGACCGTTCCCAATTAGATCGGAATTTAGAACATCAGGTAGGCCCCTGACCGTTCCCAAATAGAACATCAGGGAGTTCCAAGTTGTGCATATAGACTAGCATTACCACCAAGCCTAGTTGGAGTACACCAATAATTTTTTTATCTAACCTTGAAAAGTTTAGAGTTAAACAAAATTCATTCTAATGGTTAATTTGATCGGAATTTCTGGACTACACATGAACTAAGTTCATAATCTTCTTTCTGTGATTTGAATTGAAAAATATATGGAAAATATATTCATATTTGAAAAAATTATATAATAAATTAAAGAGTTTAATAAGTATCCTAATATTGTCTGTGTAAATTTTTGGAGCATTCGGGTCTGTATGTAATTCAGTAGAATTTTCTAATTCTACCCTCGTTGGGTAAATGACAGAAATCATCAAATCAAAAATAAAGATTAGAAAGATTACCTAGGTCTAATTAGAATAAAATTGGACCTGAAATATTAATGGGCTAATCTTTCAAGTATTATATAACTATTCCAATTGACCTAAGCCATTTGCACTTCTCAGGCCTATGGGCCGAAATTTTGAAGTTTGATGTACAGTGACGAGGGTACTGTTCGCAGCACAATAATCTAACCTTAATTAACCTCAATCAACATGATAATCCATGTATTATCACTTTTTAATATTTATTATAGACCCTTAGGGTGTCTTGAAGTAGGGGTTAAAATTTCAGATTAATCAGATACAAGTTTTGTCTGCCCAAAAAATTGTTCGATTAAGTTCGACGATAAAACCCTAAGTATGAAATCATGCATTAAGTAGAATTGTAACCCCAAACCTTAAATTAAACTACCAAAATAGGTTTAACCCATCACTAATCAGAATAAGTAAGTTAAATAAGTTTTACATATTGTACATGTCTGGAGGCTTTGCCCCTTCTTGTGTGCGAGTGTAATCCGATTATGATTTGGATTCCATCTTGTAAAGACCCGCCCTGACCCGACGGGTGTTACTTAAAAATATAGGTAATGTAAATGTAACATTCCAGAACATGAATTGAAATACAGGAAATAACTCTCGCAACATATAATATAAATCATAACAAAAAATCATGTTCTCTAAAATATAAAATAACTGTCCCACAGTCTCGGAACGTTCCCATAGCCACATTTATAACAGAAAAGAATAATAAGGAAGACCAATTTTTTACTATCGATTCACCATACCTAGGTTGGTAAAAGAACCACCAACCACACTTCTATTCTTCAGTCCAATTCTTCTCACCTGCGAAGGCAATTTCGCATTAGTGATAAAACCACTAAGCCGCACAATTAAATGAAACAAGTTAATGTAATCCCTATTATCATTTCACTCGTTTTATTATTATTATTACACAAGTCTTTAGTAATTATCTCTCAGGTCAATCTGAGATTAGTAATTTGTCTCTCTGGTCATTCTCAGATTAGTAAAAGTCGTCTCCCAGCTTATTCTGAGATTAGAAATCGTTTCCCAGCTCATTCTGAAAATAGGTGGTCTCCCAATTCATTTTGAGATTAGTCATGGTCTCCCAGTTCATTCTGAGATTAGAAATTGTCTCCCAGCTCATTCTGAGATTAGGTCGTCTCCCAATTCATTTTGAGATTATTCATGGTCTTCCAGTTCATTCTCAGATTATAAATTGTCTCCCAGCTCATTCTGAGATTCGGTGGTCTCCTAATTCATTTTGAGATTAGTCTTGGTCTCCTAGTTCATTCTGAGATTAGAAATTGTCTCCCAGCTCATTCTGAGATTAGGTGGTCTCCCAATTTATTTTGAGATTATTCATGGTCTCCCAGTTCATTTTGAGATTAGAAATTGTCTCCCAGTTCATTCTGAGATTAGGTGGTCTCCCAAGTTATTTTGAGATTAGTCATGGTCTCCCAGTTCATTCTGAGATTAGAAATTGTGTCCCAGCTCATTATGAGATTAGGTGGTCTCCCAATTCATTTTGAGATTAGTGATGGTCTCCCAGTTCATTCTTAGATTAGAAATTGTCTCCCAGCCTAATTTGAGATTAGTTGGTCTCCAAATTCATTTTGAGATTAGTCATGGTCTCCCAGTTCATCTGAGATTAGAAATTGTCTCCCAGTTCATTCTGAGATTAGGTGGTCTCCCAATTCATTTTGAGATTAGTCATGGTCGCCCAGTTCATTCTGATATTAGAAATTGTCTCCCAGCTCATTGTGAGATTAGGTGCTCTCCCAATTCATTTTGAGATTAGTCATGCTCTCCCAGTTTATTTTGAGATTAGAAATTGTCTCCCAGCTCATTCTGAGATTAGGTTGTCTCCCAATTTATTTTGAGATTAGTCATAATCTCCTAGTTCATTCTGAGATTAAAAATTGTCTCTCGGCTCATTCTAAGATTAGGTGGTCTCCCAATTTATTTTGTGATTAGTCATGGTCTCCCAATTCATTCTGAGAATAGAAATTGTCTCCCAGCTCATTATGAGATTAGAAATTGTCTCTTGGCTCATTCTGAGAATAGGTGGTCTCCCAATTCATTTTTAGATTAGTCATGGTCTCCTAGTTAATTCTGATATTAGAAATTGTCTCCCAGCTCATTCTGAGATTGGTGCCGACAAGGCTACCAGTTTGGGAAAATACAACATTTCATAAAGTTATACGAGTTTGGGGAAATACAGCATTTTATATATTTATACCAGTTAGGGAAAATACAACATTTCAAATAATTATACAGACCTATATATTTCAAACTCGCAGCTACGACCAATGATCCTAATATGAACAAGGATATAACATTAAAAATAAGTATAATTTTATTCGAGTAGAAATGCATGCAACTAAATGTCTAATATATATATCATTATTAAATTTTGACGACATATCATGTAACAATTCAAGAATATTAAATATTAAATTCTCAACAAATCTAGTGAGATAATTATTTATTCATATGATATAATCACTTAAGTCCTATTTAAAAATTTTAAATTAATTATCTAGAATCATAATTAATATTTAACAGTTGATAAAATTATTATTACTAAGAAACAAGTATTTAATTTTCCTTTGCGGTGATAATTACTTAACCCCGATCTTGATGATTTAGTTTGCGGTTATAATTTTTAATCGCTACTATTATTTATAGCAATTTAATTAATTAAGTTGTTCAATTAAATTATTTAAAATAATTTTTATTATTCAAAAATATTATTAATACAATTATTTTAAATTATTAGACTCAACAAAGTTTCGAACTTTATTTATTTTCACTGTTCTATTTAGTTTCGACGCTAGTGATTGCTACCTGACTATAGTTTAAAAACCCATGAAAATAATTATTTTTAATGATTTATTACATGTTCGTTTTATTTTAAACTCGAGTCAGGTGTTATTTACTAGTTAGTATTATTATTTAACTCGAGCTGTGTCGAGTCAAGTATTATTTTCAAGTTTGCCACCCAAGGTAGTTTTCTTCTTCTTCTTCTTTCCCGACGGCATCCCCTGTTCCCAACAGTAGCCGCACTCTCTACCACTGCTAGCGATCGTCTCCGGTCGTCGTCAATCATCGCCGCCCAGCCTTGCCATGCCATCGCGGTGTCGCCCCGGCCATCTCCGGCCACCTTCCAGCCTCGGCGACGCCTGCATGCCTGCCTAGCGGCGCGCTCGCGTCGCCAATTCCACTGCCGGCGAGTGTGGCCGCCTCAATTGGGTGGTCGCCTAGACACCATTGACCCCCTATCGACCTTCCCCGGTAGATTGGAGCTCGTCGCCACCCAGGACAGCCGAATTCTTCACCCACCGCCGTCGCCTCTGTTTTTACCACCATCCTCTGTTTTTTGCCATTTAGCACCCCAGGCTGGCATCCACACACGTGAGATAGACCCTACACTAATCGACGGAGAGAGTACGATCATCTCCCGACGTCGAAATGACCGTCGCCACCGACTCCCGGCGAAACTTTGCCTGTGCTTGCCCATCTCGCCGAAACAGGGGACTCGTCGGCCAACAGTCGTGTTTAGTTTCTTTCTTGTTGATTTTAAACTTTAATCCTCATGATTATAAAGCTTATTATCAAATTAAAATATGCATGCAAGAAAATTACGAAGAGGGAGATAGGAAGAATACCTAAGCAAGGAAGAAGACACGCCGATAACGAAGAGGAGAAGAAAATGCAAATGAAGGCTAGGGTGGAGGACGTCCTTCATAAAATAAAATGAAATGAGGGCTAGGGTATGTGAAAATACCTGTATTTCATTTAACCGGGTAACCGGGTAAATAATAAAATATAATAATTAACCGGGTAGAATTAACCGGGTATTGGATATAACACGTTCAGTCCTTCCTGAACCACGTTCACGTCCTTTTTTCACAGTCTATACACATCTCCTATTAGGTGACGCGGGTTGAGGTCGTCAATTTAGGACGCAGGGCTCCACTCATCTAGGTCTGTAGGACTCTCTTGCTTCACCCTTATGTTTGTTTCTTGAGTAGCGCATTTAATCGTGTTTTAAACGATAGGAAGGTGTCGGCAGCACTTTTATTGGGTCCCTCCGATACCGGGTCATTTAGTTGTATTTTATCATATGTTTAATAAAACTACAAGGATGAGATCCTTTGTTGGTTTTCAAACTGAAGCTCTAAAAATGTATGATACAAGCCTCTTCCCTAAGCTTATTATATAAGTACGCGCATTTTTACTGATTTCACAAATAAGAGAGTGAGTGGTATGGAGATATGCAAATTGCATTAGTACCCCTTCTACCCTTAAGTGGTGCAATTTAAGTAGGGTACTACAAATGCAGCGCATTTCTGGAAATTGTGGCAGATTAGTTTCGATTCGAATGGGTACTGTGGCGGGTGATATATGGAAGATGTAAGGGTCGTACGCGATATATGAATGTTTATATGTTTGTAAGATGCGTCTTTGTAGGCAATTATGATATGATATGTGGCCGCTTCGGCCTTCCCTTACCACCTTGTATGATTCTGGATGTTTCTACAACTTTTTCGTAGGTGTGTAGATACTCATTTGCCGGTAATGCTATATTCTTAGTCTCTACAGGGACCAGTAATCAATTCTTTGATTGCTGACGTTTTCTCTAATATATGTAGGTGTTTAGTCTTTTTGATCGGCGTAGGCAGTTGGATAAAAAGGCTCGTGGAGGGCTATTTCATGCTATATTTGTGTTAATTACCGAGTTAAAATAAAATTGAGATGTAGTATGTTACGGGAATAAGCCCTAAAGTTGTATGAACTTGTGTGACTCGTGATAAGTCAATGATAGAATTAATTTAATGACGTGCAAGTATACACGTTTAAAACAAGTAATAAAATGATAAATTCGAGTATCGTCCCACAGAGAGATAAATTTCCTTAAATTAATTAAAGAAAATATAATGAAGAACAAAACAAACACAATCGACTTAACTAAATCTAAATAATAACTTTAAATTAAAGGAAAACTTACAATGATAAAACTCGTTCTAAAGTCGGATTTCCCTTAACATGAATTTAATATTCATGGCTTCTTACTCTTATCTTTTATTCTCTCGAATTGCCGATCAAGATTCATGCATCTATTATTTAGCCTCAATTTCTACCTCCCGGTGATAATTGATTAATCAACAAAATAACACATTAAGATTTGCCTTATAATCGAATACGGTGTTGTGTATCTCCAGACCACAATAATAAACAAGTAAAAAAACTCGTCGTATGATGAATTATCAATGACTAATCTAACAAATTTCTCCCGAAATATAATTAAACCTCATGATCTAAGTAATAGGTGATCAATCTACTCTTAGCATTAAGAACGTTATAATTCAAGCAATCCAATTGAATAAAAGAGTAAGCGGTTGAAATGAATTTAATTAAATCATGTTAAGTTCTATTCTCCTTTAGAACGAAATAAAAAAATACTCCATAATAAAAATAGAAAACATTATAAAGAATAAACTACAACTTATTATGAAAGGAAAAGAATTACAAAAACTAGAACTACTTCTAAGCCAAGAGTTGAGATATCTCAAAAAACAAATGACTACCCCTTTATACAGAAGATGAGATGGCCATAAGATACATGAATTCAAAAAGATGTTCACAAATCAATGTATTCTAATTGAATATGATGTCCATTCAAATTTGAAACCTAAATAGCATAATGGAAATAAATAAAGTTTGAAACTTTATAGAGTCAAATTATTTAAAATAATTGTATTAATAATATTTATGAATTAAAATAATTCAAATTATTTTAAATAATTTAATTGAAAAACTTAATTAATTAAATTGCTAAAAGTAATAGTAGCGATTAAAAAAATTATAACCGAAGGAAAATATATTAATAATAGTAATTAAATATTTGGGTATAAGTTGATAATTATTTTATTTTTTGTTAGGTGTTAATTATGATCTAGATTATTAATGTAAAGTAGGATTTAAATGATTATGTCACATGAATAGTTTAATATTTAATATTGTTGAAATTTAATAGTGATATATATATATATATTAGTCATTTAGTTACATGCATTTCTACTCGAATAAAATTATACTTATATATAATTTTATGTCACTCGTTCAGATTAGGATCATTGGTCGCAGCTGCAAGTTCGAAATATCCAGGTCCATATAATTATTTAAAATGTTGTATTTTCCCTTGTGGATAACCTGGTCAGCCTGAGCCCAGATTCGACCACCATGCACCGAGTGCAACCGGGGTCAAGGAATTGACTCAGTCTGACACAGGCTACGCCCTTCATAATCATATAATGGACATGATGGACTGACCCATCAGCCAATCAATTGGACATGGCGGATTGGACTCGCCAGCCAATTACGGACATGGTGGATTGGACCCACCAGCCGATAACGGACATGGCGGATTGGACTCGCCAGCCGGTAATGGACATGATGGACTGACCCATCAGCCAATAAATTGGACATGGCGGATTGGACTCGCCAGCCAATTACGGACATGGTGGACTGACCCATCAGCCAACTAATGGACATGGTGGATTGGACTCACCAGCCGATAACGGACATGGCGGATTGGACTCGCCAGCCGGGAATGTACATGATGGACTGACCCATCACCCAATAGGTGGACATGGTGGACTGACCCATCAGCCAACTAATGGACATGGTGGACTGAACCATCAGCTAATAAATGGTCATGTTGGAATGGTCACAAATGCCAATATTATAGATAATGATAGGGAGTTTATGGACTTGTTTTATTTAATTATACGGCTTAGTGGTTAATCACTAACGCGGAATTGCCTCCGCAGGTTAGCAGCTAGACCTAAAGACTAAGAGACGACAGGGTGGTTCTTCTACCAACGCAGGTGGTGAACGGTTAATAAACAGACTTCTCTTTTTACTTTTCTTGTGTTATAAATGTGGCTATGGGAAACAATCTAAGACTGTGGGATAATTAATTCTTGCATTGTCATTTGAAAAATAAGTTCTTTTGAGTTAGAAATGCTAGACTTATTTGTTTTCATATTATTCATGTAACCTTTTAAGTAACACCCTGTCCGGTTAGGACTAGTTTGTTATAGGGTTGTTTTTTAAATTTTTGAGCAACACCTGGCCAGCAAGGCCCACAATATCATGAAAAATGGTGGGTCGTTACAGAGTGTGTGAT
>JAURVB010006800.1:0-16688 GCA_033002965.1 Piper betle | reverse complement strand
CCTTGCTTCGTTCGGTTACATTGTTAACTTGTTCATTTCGCATCACATATTCAAACATGTTTAAAATTTCAATATCTATTTATGTTAGTTGTTAACTTGTTATAACTTTGGTAGTTATTACAATACACCCACAAACTTTATTCATTGTGGATGATATTAGAATACATTTATTCCTTTTAAAAAATTTATTTATTTGTATTTATTTTGACATCTCACAATGAACAACATCTGTTAATTTTTTTCAGGATGAAGGCAGGATAAAAACTGTCTATATATAGATGAAAACTATAAAATATAGTCTTTTGATAATTTTTTCAATTTATGGTTTACAATTCTAAACTTTTTTTTTTTTGAAACGTATACTATTGAATGGTGTCTTAGATATTTTGTAAAAAAATTGAAACATGGTTGAAACTTGAAAGACCTTTTATTATTGAGATAGTTTATAAAAATATATTGATGGACTATTTTTGTTTATTGTAATCTCTATAACGGGATGTTTTTCTCCTAAACAAGTTATTTTCATCTTTATGATTGAGTTGGTTTCAAACTCTTAAACGAACTTATTTCGAACTGTTAAACAAACTGGTTTCGAACTCCCAAATGAGCTAGTTTTAAGCTCCAAAATGAGTTAGTTTAAATTTCCTAAACAACTTAGTTTTAAACACCTAAATTGGCTAGTTTTGAACAATTCAAAATTAAACAATTTAAGTGTATTTGAGCCGGCATAAAAAATATTTGAGTACAAGCTAAGCTCCACGGGCTCGCTTCTTTAGCTGCCCTAGGCAAGACTGGTCGACGAAAGGAGGGAAGGTACATTTAGCAAAAACTAGTACGCAGTTTATGTTTACAAGGTGGAGACAAACTGACCATTTTAGTGCCTCCAATCTGACAAAACAGCGAAGGAGAAGACAATAACCGAGAATGTCACGGATCTTCAACATGATATAACCAGTAAACAACTAAAGTAAGATTTCATGAGAAAGAGAGCACATCTTCATTAATCATCTCAATAATAATGGATCAGGTTTTAATTACAAGTATAAATACCAGTTTCAAAAGCAATTCTAGCATGCACACCCAAATTTCAATCACACAAAAACATAGAAGCAATCTAAGTTCCAACTGAACAGTGAATGGCATCTGTTGGGTCCCTAGAGATCACAGATACATGGGAGAAAATGAGGAACCGTATTATTAGTAGAGGGGATATATCCATACCTCAACTCCATTGCATACCAAATAGTAAGCCATTTCACGAGCACTAGATAAATCATTCATGTCGTCAGGGGTTTGGTGCAGTAAAAGGATGATGCATGGCCTGCAAAATAGTTGAATGACTACAACCCAGAGCAGATAACTTATTTTACAAAATAAACTGGAGGCAAAGAAACAATGAGTGCCCGTCAGACGCCAAACACATCAAACATAAAAGGCTTTTCTCTTTACCATCATCTGAGACTTTTAGGAAAGGTAAACCCTTCGCCCCAGATTTAATAGCTTCACTGTAAATTTCACCTTTTTTAAGGGCTGAGTTTGAAAATCTTTCCGCTCCAGATGGTACACACAAGGCCTTTATAATGCCTCCAGAAGCTAAGGTATCTGCAAAGAGCTTGAATGTTGTCCCTGAGAAGAAGTTGGATAACTGAATATCCAGAGGTTCACCAAAAAAGAGAGAGAAAGAAAGAAAGAGCCAGCACGCATCAAATGACAATTGAGAAAGATAAACATTGATTGTGAATAGACAATGGCAGAATTTTTTTAAAAAATGTATACGTAAAATCAATAAATGTTGAAAGCTTATGTGTGGACATTCCTATGTGGTTCACAACGCAATCAAAGCATAAACCCACATCTTTAACAAAGTAGTGAGATAGCTTAGATGATAGGTATTCTGAGTTGAAGACCTGGAAGTTGTGGGTTTAATCCAGACTTCATTTTTTAAAGTGAGTTAATTTCCACTTTACAATCGAGCTGGTTTTGAGCTCGAAATTAAATAGTTTAAGTTTATTTGAGCTCAAGTCGAGTTCGAACAACATAAAAAATATTCGGGTCGAGCTCGAACGAATTTCAAATTATTCGAGCTGAGTTCGAATAAAGTCAAACTTGGCTCGTTCGTTTGTTTCAACAGCCCTACTTGCAGCACTAGAATACTACAACATTCCAAGTTCGAATGAACTTCAAACTATTCGAGTACGTATACTGAACACAAATCGAGCTCGGCATCGCTAGTGTGCTTAGCAACCCACATGTAGCACCTGAAAACCACAACATTGCAGCTCTTCTATGACCATAGTATAAAAGAGAGGTCACTGAATGATTCATAAAGACAACTAATTGAAGTCTTTTCCAAATGCAAAACCACCACATATGAAAAACAAGCAAAATCCACCATTCTGATGATGAGGAAGTAAATTGCACCAGAGAAAGCGAGCCCATAATATTCTAATTTCCAACTTAATATTGTGAACCACTTCATCTGGAATCAGAAAGGAAAAGGCAGAGACCTAATATAAAATACTAAAACTACCTTGCAACTTCATAGTACCTGTCAATAGATGCCACCATCAACATCTGCTTAAATAGTTTTGGACTATGAGGCAAAGCGTAAAACGTTCCTGGCTTCAAGAACAACACAAACGTTGCTAAGCCAAGGGTATGTGGAATACTAAATATGACTATCTATGGCGAACTGGTAAAGTAAAGCCTTCAATGAACCATAAAATACGGAAATTTTAGTTGTTGAGCCTTCAATGAACTGATAAAGTAAAGCAAATGAGTGGCTCTGTATGGAGGTCGACAGCTTCACATTATTCTGCTACAAAAGAATATGTTTGCCTATTTGTTATTATCTAGTTCTACACAAACTTGTTAGTTAAATCAGAATGGGTAACAAAATAAGTTGCTTTTTTGTTATTTTCTTCAAACAATGTTGTTGACGCTTGTTCTTCAGGTATTGGATTTATGCAGCTGTTAAGAATAAATGCTTGATTGTGACCAATGGCAAAATGAGAGAGAACATTTTCGAGTTGTTGGGTCGAAGATTTTTTCCCAAGTGGAAAGAACGACATCAAGTATGTATTGCTCCAATGCAGTTGTTACTTAAGTTCCATCTTATTGCGCCATCTGCAAACAAATCTTTAATTTTAACATCATTCTCTCTTTATATTCTATACTTTCATATGGTGTGGAACAATGAGAGACAAAACCGTATTTGACCCAGTTTTCTTAAAGGCAATTAGTAGAGGACTTGAGATTTAAATAAGCACAGAATGTATATTTCGTTCCAATTGCTACCTGATATTCCATCATCCTACCAGTTATTGTTTCTTAGAGCATGCAAAACTGCATTAACTTTTATGTTTGAACCTTTGTAATGCTGTATTTTATTAGATTTCATATCAAATTATTGGAATAAATAAACTAGATAACGGAAGCGTACCTGAAGCCACAAGAGAAACCAAAATCTTAACCACTTTAGGTTTTAGTCTTCTAAATTTAAGAATTTTCAAAACCTGAATTCTGGACAATGGGATACCAAAACGCAAAACTGTTTATTGATTCAGAGAACATGACCTCCTTATGTATAGCTGTAGTTTTATAAATTCATTTTCACCCATTACGAAAGAGAAATATGAAAAGGTATCTACACATTGAATTCCACTTTTCACATTGAATTCACACCTAATTTATGGCCCAAAACCTTTCACTTTAGTAGATCAATTTAATTTAGACCAACATTATATAATAATATATGACACAATTCCTTATTCACGTATATATTTATGTCCAACATGAGCAACTTCTTCCGTGTTCTTTTCCGCCAATTACTCTCAACATTACTCATTTTACCACGCCCTCGTCTCCCCACAGCATTGACAATATTGTAGTTAGTCAGTGTTATCTGGTATAATAATATTATGTTACAGGTTGATTACACTTTTGTTAAGGGACCATAACCGTATTTATCATAATTTTAATCTAACCCACCATAAATTAGAGATTACAAAAACAGTATCTACACGTATTTAACCAAACTCATTTTAAATATATGATATCTCCACATATTTATCTTAAATATTAATGACCCCTTAACCTTAACTTTAATAGATCAATTTAATTTAGGCCCAAAACTTATTAATGGCATATGATACATTTATATACTTGTAAACATACGTCCAAAATCTAACAATTTCCCACTTGAACTATATATATAAAGATAATTATATATTACCTTATGAGCTCCAAAATAATATACACTATTATTCCAAAATAACAATCTCATCCATTAATTATGTTAACATAGATAGGATCAAGGCGACTTTTGTTACATATATTGTAACTAAATCCATCCAAAATCACATACATCAATATAATTAAATGACATAGATCAGTAGGATATGTATCATGAAAATTACATGTAATTTAATCTAAACATGCTTATTTTCAAATGGTCCAACTTGATGAGATCACCAAAACGAGTGAAATATAAACCAAATACTGCAATTCAATACAAGCTCCCACTAAAGTAACATATCATCAAATGATACAACACCAAGATGAGCAACATGCTCATGGAAAGACCTTAGCGGTAAACTTACTAAAGGATAAGCTGTAAAACCCGTGACTCGAGTCAGGGTTTTACGTTACCGAACCAGTCGGTTCGACCGTTGGTTCGAGTCAAGTCAGTTTCATGAACCGCGTGTTGAGTCGAGTGCCAACCATGAGTTATGAGCGATGAGAGTCAGGTGCACCTGAATATATGATGATAACGTCGAGAAGATGGTGAGAAATGAGTTATCAGAATATATGAAAGTATGCAGTATTTTTTTCTTTTATATGTTTGATCGTAGAAATAGTTTTAGGCCGAATAACGCGTTAGGACGCATTGGATTATATTCGGGTGGGTTATTAGTTATAGAGCATGTCATTTGGATGTTGTTGTGTTTGTTTTATTTTATGGAATTTTTCCATATTTTTCTAGATTTTTTAGAATTTATTACGAAATAGTTATTATTTTGATTCGAGTAGAAATCGAGTCAATACTTATTTACGATTTTGCCATTAGAGTATTTCACCTCCATTCCCGACACCTTCCCCATCCAAACCCTACCGCCGCTTATGCACGTCGCCGCCGCTGCCATCGCCGACGTCGCACTGCCGCCGATCGTCGCCGGCCCACCCAGCCGTGCAGTCGCCATGCCGCCCTGACCAACCCCGGCCACCGTCTCTGCCGCCACGACGCCGTGAATTGCCCCACAAGCCGCCTTGGCCGTTCCCTCGTTCCAGATTCCGCCACCGTCTGGGCCATGCCGCTGCCGCGCTGTGACCACCGACGTCTCACCCCCTCGCCGTCGCCGACGTTTCCCCATCATCCCGACCGCTGTCGAGGCCGGCCGTAGCCCGGATCGGAGCACGCCGCCACCGCCGCCTTCGACGCCGCGTACAGCCATCGCCGCCTCGGCTACCCTGTTTGACACCACCATCGGACCAAGCTCGTCGAGCTGGTGCCGATAGACCCCCTGATTGCCCCATCCCGAATTATCGCCGAAAAATTGCCGACACTGCCGAAATACCGCCGGAACCGCCGGAAAATTGGATTCGTGGGAAATTTGCCAGATCATCTGCCGAACGCACCCGGTCCAATCTAATCGGACTTCGGACGCTTCTAGGTGCCGAATTTGAATTTCGAGTCACGAAACGGAAACCTAGCCGTCGCCGATTTTTGACGACGCAAGGTATAATTTATTCTAACTTAATTATTTTGAAAGTATTGATTATTAGAATTGCATGCTAGGATTGGTGAATTGCGTGTTGTAATTATATATATAAATGTAGATTTGATTAAGGATAAAATATGAAATTTGTTTGATTGAGTGGTGGTAAAAATGGAAGCTAAGAAACTAATTAGGGTAACTAAGTAATGATCATGATCTAATGTAAACTAGCCTAAGTAGACCTTGTTAGAATTGATATAGGTTGATGTGTGTTGATTGATGCGTGATGGATGTATGTGTGATATAGGATGTATGATTGCATCATGAGCGGGCGTTAGTATTTAGCTTCGATTGTGTAGGTACGGTGTAGGAGCTCGCCGCCTAGGCACGTGGACCCGTTTGGAGCTTCTACCAGGTCCGTTTAGGACTCGTTCTCTATTTTTACGCTACTCTATTGTGTATTTGATTTATCATGTGCAGGACGAGTTAAGTGGCGTTTTATCGGATCCCACTTAACTCGGGCCATTTAGCCAACAATTCTTTTCCGGATTAATAACCCTCGAGGATGAGATCCCTCGAGTTTGTTTTCGAACTTCAGATCCAGCTCACGTTGCCTTCGGGCCTATTGTATAAATCCCAACCTAGACCTATATATATATGTATAGTTTTCGCGTTTTCAGTGAGAGATTGAATGAGGGAAATCCGACTACCGTGCTACGCGAGCGGGCACGTGTGAGTCGATAGTGGGCTCTGGAATGGTGTATGGGCCGTTTCATTCCCGAGGGATCCTGACAACTCCACCTTTGAGTTCCTCAAACCCAGAGAAGTGTGGAGGTTCACGGGTACTGCATTGCAGCGCATGTCTAGACTTGTGGTTTCAAAGGGTACTAAAGGCGACTGCCTGAGAGTGCTCGGCCTTCGTACTCAAGGCCAGGAGTAATATGGAAGGTGCAGAGGGCGGAAAGGAATGAGATTTGATGCGAAGCGATAGAGAAATGGCCAAGGTATGAGAATGAGAAAGAAAGGGGGACGCTGTCGACCCGAGGGCGACGGCTCCCATATGTGCCCTAATGAGAGTTCTTGAGGAAGTATATGGTTTTCATTCAACAGGAGAGTTTGCTCTCCTGTGCCAGATTGATATTAGTTATTTTCCGGGCCGGTAACACTCGTTACTGACGGTTTTTCTATATATATGTAGGTGAGGAATGCGAGCGATGAAAGCTGTCGGGACTGCGGAGGAGCAGCACGGAACCGCGCACACATGTACCTGCCGCGTGTAATGTATAATGATGATGTGTTAATGCTATGTGAATGATAATTTGGATGTGTTTGTTTGGATGAATTGCCTGTTATGAAATGAACGGATAGATGTGAATGAGCAGGGAGCCTTGAGTTCAGCCTCGGCTTAGATGAAAACAAATGAGATAATAATGGAATGCCGCGGTAGATTGTTATGTTTTGTCGTATTTTGATAAAATATTTATATACCTTTGTTGTGGACAGGTTGGCCCTTATTGCACTTTTAGGGAAACTCTGTCTGTTTTTACGTAGTAGTATATATTTTCTTTTGGTTTCTCATTTATTGTTTTGTCTTGTTTTTGCTTGTACATCATAGCATGCATGTAGGACCGTGTTAGAACCCAATTGTTCCCATTCATGCATTTCATGTTTGCATCTCCATCTTGAGACGCCGAGGGCAGATCCGGGTTGGCTTAACCGAACCCAGTAGATTAGCGAACGGTTCGGTCGCCGGTGACATTTCCAGGTCGGTTCACGGGTGAGCCGAAACAGGGTGTTACATATGCAACCATGGAGTTTGTCCCAATATGCTCTATAGAGACTTTACAGAAACTTTATCACTCTAAACTCTTTCTTTCACAACAAGGAACTTGATTTTTATATGTTTTGATTTAGAAGAGCTCTTATTGTTATTTGAATATGATCTAATTGTCACAAAATAACTTAAGTGGTCTTTCAATATTATCAACAATGCACAACCCTGTGACAAAATTCCGCAACCATATTCCTTGATTGGATGCCTCATAACAAGCTATGAATTCAACTGCCATGGGGAAGAAGCTATGAGTGTTTGCTTAGCACTCTTCCAAGAAATAGCTCCTCCAGCAAGTAAGTAGACATAGCTTGACATCCACCAAAATCGAAATTAGAATACCCAATGATCTCAAGTTGATCTGACTTCTGACATATAAGCATGTAATGTTTTGTTCTTTGAAGATACCTTATGACTTTATTAGCTGCTTTCCAATGATCTAATCCCGGATTACTTAAATATTTGCCCAACGTTCTAACAATATACGTAATATCTGGACGGGTACATACTTAAGCATACATAAAACTTCTTACTGCTGAAGCATAAGGAATCTTTTGCATTTCCTTTCCTTCTATGTCATTTTTAGGGCATTAATTGAGAATAAATTTATCTCCTTTAGAAATACGGTATCTACTGGTTTACAACCTTGCATGCCAAATCTCTTAAGCACTTTTTCTATATAAGTCTTTTGTGATAATCCAAGTATACATCAAAAGTGATCCCGATGTATTTGAATTCCTAATACAAAAATGCATTTCCAAGATCTTTTATTTCAAATTTTTTGATAAAAATCTTTTGGTCTCGTGCAAGAAACTTATATCATTACTGGAAAGCAATATATCATCAACATATAAAACTGGAAAAATATACTTAGTCCCACTAAATTTATGGTATATACAATCATCAATAACATTCATCTCAAAACCAAACGCGCGAATCACTTGATGAAATTTGTAATACCATTACAAAAGCTCTGCTTAAGTCTATAAATCGATTTTTAATTTGCAAACCATATTCTTTGAATCTCCCAATACAAAGTTTTCTGGTTGCACCATATAAGTTGTTTCATCAATGTCATCATTTAGAAACACAATCTTTACATTCATCTGATGTAACTCAAGGCCAAAGTGTGCCACTAATACCATAATTATTCTGAATGAGTCTTTCGATAAAACTGGAGAGAAAGTCTCATTATATCCGATACCTTCCTTTTGAGTAAAACCCTTTGCAACAAGACGAGCCTTATGTCTTTCTACATCACCTTTTGAATCCCTCTTGGTTTTAAAATATCTATTTACAACAAATAGGTTTCGCACCTTCAGGCAATGGAACAAGATCCCAAATGTCATTAGCTTTTATGGACTTCATCTCTACATTCATGGCATCAATCTACTTTTGAGAATTAGAAGTCTTTAATGGCTTTTTCTCTTGAGGTTGTTGAGTTTGCTCTTCGGGAATAATTTAATTAAGAGGATTCTCGACATTGTTTTGTAATTCTAATATTGTTTCTTGAACAATATCAGAAATATGATCCTGATTATTCTCAAGATCAATCATGGGAAGGGAATCAGATTCTTCTTCAAAGATAAAGTCTCTAACTTCATTTCCCCCTCGAAACTCAACATCCTCAAAGAACTGGGCATTTACCATCTCAAAGAATGACCTTATTGTGGGATTATAAAACTTATACCCTCTAGACCATTTAGAGTACCCAACAAAATAACTGCTAACTATTTTTGAGTCCAGTTTCCTTTCATTTAGCTTATAAGGGGTTTTAAATATTGCCTTTGTTGGTACTTTAGTAAGAAGATATGCTGCTATCTTTAGTGCTACACCCCAAAGTGAATCAGGTAAAGTAGTATGAGCAATTATACTTCTCACCATGTCTTTTAATGTTCGGTTTCGTCTCTTAGCAACACCATTAATGCTAGGAGTACCTGGCATTGTGTATTGTGGGACGATTCTGCACTTTTCTAGGAATTTGGCAAATGGTCCTGAATGTTGTACACTTGATCCATTATATCTATGATAGTATTCACCACTACGGTCAGATCTGATAGCCTTAATAGTTTTTCAAGTTGATTCTCAACTTCAGCCTTATATGCCTTAAACACGTCCAATGCTTGAGACTTCTCATGAATGAGATGAAGGTAACCATAATGAGAATAATTGTTTATAGAACGTAATAAAATATTTTTGACCATTTTAAGAAGCCGTAGGAAATAGCCTACAAATGTTCAAATGTATTAGTTCTAAGACGCTTGAAGATCTATTGGCACCTAGTCTCCTCTTATATATTAAGAGAATCAAGAATTTCATTTGACATAAGTCGTACAATTCTTTGTTTAGAAATGTATCTTAAACGCTTATAACAGAGTAAAGCACAATTTTCATCGATTAATTTTCTTTTTATGCCTCTTAAACCCACATACAAAGTTTTATTAAAAGACGCAATAGTATCAAGTAAATATAGATTATCATAAAAAGACAAGGAACTCGTGCCACTTAATTGCTGAGATCAGAAGAGGACTAGGTTTATTATTTTTAAATGAACAAGTAACCAAATTTGTCCAATATATAAATAAAAACCAAATTTTACCCTAAAGACAGTCCTATATATGTCTCTTTCAAATCCAAATAGCATCAATCTTTAATAATAATCTAAAAATCCTTATTGCTTCAACTACAAGTGATTTGTCATCACCCACATAGATGAATCTTTCAGCATCATTTGGCTTTTAACAGCTCAGGCAACCCTACATTGACACACTTATGGTGAGTAGTAGCACCTGAATCTAGCCACCAAGTGTGTATTGGTACTGAAACTAAATTAACCTTAGAACAAACAAAATTACAAAATAGATATTTATTTACACATCAAGTATGATATTTAGTGCATTCCTTTCTTATATGTCCAGGTTTACCACAAAGAAACAGACAAAAGGCCTAATTTTCTTTCTTTTGCTATTGCTTATGAGAACTATTAACTTCCTTAGCCCTCTTTCTTTTCTTATTTTTGTCCTTATAGGTACTAGCCAAGTGAGGACCTTCAGCCTGTTCTTGCTTCAACTTTTCTTCTTCTTGCACACAATAAGATAATGAGTTTATTAAGAGTCTATTTGTCCTTTTGACAGTTGTAACTGACCTTGAATTGATTGAATTGTGCCGAAAGAGAATTAAAACTAAATGCACGAACAAATCTTCATATAGCTCTAACCATAGTACTTCTAGTTTTGACGCCATATTTGATATCTCTAAGATACACTCTCTTATGCTTGTTTTGCCTTTAAACTTCATTGAAATCAAGTTTGTCAAAAGCGTACTTGTTTCAGCCTTATTGTTTTTTACAAAATGTTTTTTAATTTCTTTAAGAAACTCACCGGATGTCGTAACCTTTTCAGACACATCCCCCTGAAGGTTTCTAAAATCTCATGCTTCATGATCATAAGACTCATGCGATTTGAATGTTCCCATTTCTCAATGTCTCGTTTTTCCTCAATGAAACTTTTGTCTGTAAAAGAAGCAGGTTGTTCAGTTTTTAATGCAAGGTCAAGATCCATGTAGCCGATAATAATCATCACACTTTCTTTTCAATCTTTAAAATTGTCTTTAAGCATTGGAACTAAATTTATGTTGGCAAAAATCATATAAGCAAATTGATTAAAACAAAACAACATGCCCATAATAAGATTAATAATTCAAACAATAGTTAGTCCCATCAATAGATACCTTGCACAACATTAATATTTAGTCTTTGGACAGAAATATTAATTTGTAAGTGGTTACTCTCAGTGCCAATAATCAAATATGGACAATAAATCATGTCAATTGGGCCAATTTATAATCCATATGGAAGATTAATAATTATCCCATATTTATTACCACAAATAAATATATAATTTTGTCAAATATTAACCTCCTTTGGGCCGATTAATATTCACATGAATCATATACCCACAATTGTCTTAATATTTTAAAATAAATTAATTTCTGCAAAAGAGGCTACTTTGGCAACATAGTGTAGTCATTAATAAATTATAAAATATTAATAATAATTGAACCATAATTTGAATTTAATAATCCCAAACATAAAACTAAAAAAGGTTATAAAAATATCTTTATTTGGAAATTTCTAAAATTATAACCTTTTGTAACTTTATTTTCCTCATTTGATATTTTACCAAAAGAGGACCTTGATTCGAGAACAAATATCCCATATACAATTTCTTCCATTTTCCTTATGCAAAATTTAGGGTTACTCCTAATGGATTGAAGATAATATCAATTTGTTCTCGTAGACAGAAGTGATAAATAAAAGAATACTTCCCAAAGATTGAAATTATTTGATCAATGAATGAACAATGTCACCCTTTTGTTTAATAAGATACCAAAGTGGATGATTGACTCATTAAATAAATAAATACAAATCAAATTAATCCTAAGGATTTAATATGAAGAGGCTCTGATACCACTTGTTGAATAAAAACTTTAACTTTAACCAACTTATACAGATGATAAAGACATCATTAATAAAACCTTTATCAGATTAAATCATTAAGAAAATAGAATTTAATAACGGAAGCATACCTGAATCCATAATAGCAAAATGATTCTTGCTTTCTTTAGGTTTGATCTTTCAAATTCAGCACTGGTTCTCTAAAGCCAGAATGATGGGATACCAGAAAAGAAAAACTACAGTGCGAATTCAGGGACTATAACCGTATTTATCCTTATCTTTTATAATTCTAATTTAACCCATTATAAATTAGAGATTACAAAAACGGTATGTACACATATTTATCCATACTCATTTTAAATATATGGTTTCTCCACATATTTATCTTAAATATTAATGACCCCTTAACCTTAACTTTAATAAATCAATTTAATTTAGGCCCAAACCTTATTAATAGCATATGATACAATCATATACTTGTATATATACGTCCAAAATCTAACATTTCTTAGTTTAAATTTTATCTCATGTCACATGTCATATGTGGCTTTCATTATGGGCCTACTACTCTCCTGATTCTCGAATATTTTAAGACATCTCTTTGGATATGGGGGATTTTGATCATACAATCACATTGAAAATGGATCGGTCATAATTTGTATCTATGAACTTTCTGGCCTTTTCGAAGGTTCAGCCTTCGTGGTTTTGATCATGTATATAAGCAGAAGATTTTGAAGGCTTGAGGTACGAGGCTTGATTGATTAACTCAATAACATGCATTGATTATCTCAATAACACGCAAGTATATATGGTCGAAATAAGTAATATAATGATGAATTCGAATATCACTCTATAAAGAGATAAATTTTCTTAAATTAATTAAAGAAAATAAAATTAAAAATAAAACAAAAACAATCGACTTATCTAAATCTAAGCAATAACTTTAAATTAAAGAAAGTTATAATGACAAAATTTGTTTTAGAGTCGAATTTCCCTTAACATGAAATTAATCTTTATTACAATTTACTCTTTATCTTCTATTCACTCAGATTATCGATCTACAATAATTATATGACATGGTGGCTCTCGCTCTTTCATGTTTTTATTATTTTGCCTTAATTACTACCTCCCGGTGATAATTAATTAATTAACAAAATAATGCATTAAGATTTATCTTTTAATCACAGATGGTATGATGTATCTTCTGACCACAAGGATAAATAAGTCAAAAAATTCGTCGTACAATGAATTATCAATGACTAATCTAATTAATTTCTTCTGAAATCTAATTAAACCTCGTGATCTAAAAAATAAGTGATCAAGACTCTCTGAATAGGTTGGGTCAAGCCTTAAAAATAATTTCTTTGGTGTTATACGGATGTGTATTGGTTTTTCTTGAGTCACGGTTTTGAAGTTAATACCTTTTTGCTGTCTGGAGGCGGATTCAGAATCATGGCATGTGCCCATACACATGGAATGTAGCAACGAAGCATCAAGACTTCGTTTATGCATAAGCAGAAAAGAGGGAAAGCATACATTCTTTATTTCCTGTGGAAATATATTAGCCTGCTTGGAGTTTGGTATGGGGATATTTGTCTTCGGTTACCCGGGTGCCTAATGTTGTTCTTATTTATGCGGTTGCTACCTTCTTTTTGTATTAGTTAGAGCTATGAAAGTCTACAGTTTTTGTTTTCTTTAACTGGGATGTTGCCATACAGTTTTTACTATATTTTTGGTTGTTTTCTTCACTACTTTTATTATCCTTTAAAGGTTTCTATACCATCTTCTGTCTATGCCAAAGTGGGTTTCTTGTGGCTTGGCTGAAGTTGCATGGTTGGATCATTATTTTAATGGTTAAGTTCATATTTTCCAGAGATTGATTTAGTATTTAAAGGCCGCCACCATCTGCACCTTCTTGGCCTCTGCGCTATCATGCACAACATAACTTTTCGAGTCATCAACTTTCAAGTCTTCCAAAGAATAAGGATGTTCTGGATCTTTCATATCTCTGATATGATGTAGGATTGACAAGGGTACAAACCATTAACACTCGCGACAAGCACACCTATTTTCACCTATTTTCACTACATAAAACTTGAACAGCATATTGCGAACCATCACCAACACATGGTTTTTATGCGCAACATGATAACTACCTAAACAACCACTTCAAAATATCCTGCAATGGCAAAGACAAAATCTTATCAAATTACGAAACCCCATAAACTCAACCAGTCAACATATAAACTCAACAACGACCGACCAAACCACGCAATTACCCTCAAATCCCCCAAATTGAACCTAAAAAGATGGATACTTTCAAACTGACAAATCAAACAAACTCCAACCAGAAACAATATACTACCTCAAACAACTACTTCAAAATTTCCCGCGAGCGAAAAGACGCAATCATATGATTCTTATCCAATCACAAACACAGTAAACATAATAACTCTATCTATAAAGCTGAAGAAAAAAACGATCAATCACACAAAACCAAATCCCCAAATTACGCCCGCAAAGATGGAAACTTTCCACCGACAAACAAAACGAATCAACCAAAAATTTATGAACTTGCCTCAATGAGGAAGAAGACTCGGTCCAAAGGCCGTCGCCAGTGAAGGAGGCGGCAGCGGCGGCAGTCAACGGGCGGCGGGGAGAAGTGGGTTGGAAAGGAAGAAGGGGAGCTCTTAAACGGATCCAGCGAACCCGTTTAATATTAATATTTGACCGTAAAAATTAATTAAAGGGCAATGCCTTTTTATTTATTATTTCTTAACTAATATGAAACTTATTAATTAAAAATTACGTGTAATAAAATTAGATATTTAAGTAAAATTAAATTTCTAAATAAATTAGAAATTGAGGCTTATTCCATAAATAATTTAATCTTTTTTTTCCGATTTAAAAGAACCAAGTGCGTTCAATTCTCACCCGATTTCATCCTTAAAATATTCTTCTTATAAATTGGGTTTGTAAGTGTTCCTGTTTTTGTTTTTGTTGGTTTATCTATATTAAATTATTATATTTTATCTTTATTATTAAATAAAATTTTTTTGACAAAATTAAAGTATATTTTTAATAATAATGATAATTATGTATAGTATAATTTCTTGCTAAAATAAGTAATAAACAATAAAAAATAACAAATCGTCGGCCCTTCTCCGCCGCCGACGACGACGACAACCTCCCTGCTCCGGCGAGAGCGGAGACTCTTGCCTTGTTGCTTTCGACTTCGTAGAGAGGTGGTTTTTTCTGTAGCTTTAGCATGTTTCTGTTTTTCTGCTTTAGAGGGAAAGATTTCGATTCTGTTTGTATCTTGTCAAGAATGTATCTTTCTTTTAGTTTGTTTGTTCTTTGCGTTGGAAAGCTGCTTGTGCCCTTTTCGGTTCACTCCTCCCAAACACCCCGATCGCCCCTTGCTCCGCCGGCGACCGCCTCGCCGCCGCCGCCCACCACCACCCCGGTTACTCCCTCGCCGTCGCCGCCACCGCCACCGGCGCATCATCCCCTCCCCTTCTTGCTTCCTTCTCTTCCTCTTTTCTCCCTGTTTCCACCCGCGGTCGCCCACCGCCGTCGAGATGCAGCCGTCGCCGCCTGCCACCAACGCCAGCGACGACTTCCGGCGACCTTCCCCAGCCCTTCCCTCCTCCTTCCCGACCTTTCCCCGGCCTGTGCGACGACATGCACGGCGACCCATGCTGAAAACAGGGCCGCCGCTTCGCCGGCGACGAGCGCCGCTGATGGCCAGTCGCGCACTGCCCGCAGCAAAGATGGGAACTTTCCACCGATAAAAAAAAGTTTCAACCAAAAATTTATGAACTTGCCTCGACGGGTTAAAAAGACTGTGTCCAAATGCCGTGGCCAATGGCGGAGGCGGCGGTTGACGGGCGGCGGGCCAACAGGGCGACGTGGGTTGGAAGGGAGGAAAGGGAGCTCTTTAAGTGATCCAGCGAGTTTAATGTTTATTTGTTACTTCTTAATTAATAAGAGACTTAACAATTAAAAATTAAGCGTAATAAAACTAAGATTTAGTCAATAAATAAATTAGGATTTCTAATTATCATAAATTAATTAATAGTTTAATTTTTTCCTATTTAAAAGAATTGAGCACTTTTACTTTTCACCCAATTTCACCCTTCCAGCACTCATTTTATGAAGTGTTTTTATAAGTGTTCTCTCTTTAAGCTTTGATCATTTTATTATCTATTTTTATGTTGATTTCTTTCCTTGTGATTTCTTCTTATCTTAGGTTGATGTATTAGGAGCTTGGTAAATTTGTGATATGTATATATATATATATATATATGTATATATATTATTTGTGTCATACTTAAAGTAGATAAGAAGCAGAAGAATTCGATTATAGTATATGCGTGATACAAGTAAAACACTATTATATATAAATATACTTGTTTGTTTTATATAGATTTTGTTTGACATTAATAAACACAAGTCAAACCTTTGTTTTAGCTTGTTGATTCGTATCTTTGGTGTAAGAAGACAAAGCTCTAACGATGGGGACGGCAATGCACCGATGCTCGAAGTGCTCTAAAACTTTCCCCTCTGACAAGGCTTTGCATGGCCACATGCGGGTGCACCCTGGCAGCCCATACCGAAGTGTCAATCCCCCCAGCAACTCCACGAAAAGCTGCAAGGCGGCTCCGACAAAGTGCTCGACCTC
>JAURVB010006799.1:0-71203 GCA_033002965.1 Piper betle | reverse complement strand
AAAATGTTAATCCTCACCCGTTGCCACACAGAAGGCTATGCACGATGTGCATTTTTTTGTGCAAAGAATTCCTAGAATTAATTCTTTCCACCCTATTATTCTTCTTTCAGTACTAGAGCATCTTGTTCCAGCAGTAAGCATCCAAAGGCACCCGCTAAGTAAGGGGCCTGACATCTTGGACTCTGCACACATGTGGCTCCATTCAATTCCTCCATGTACAAGCGTACAAGATGGCCATATCAAACAGCAGGAAAGGTAACCAATGCTTTGGAAAATAAAATAAAGGAAGAAGAAGAAAGGTGTCATAATGTGGCCAGGTCTTACTTTTTAATGTCACTATTCCCATGAAAACAAACTCAAGAAAAGTGCCCACATTTCCAAAAACCCAAAAGTGGCCAGCTTTCTAATGCTAAAAGCTTCAATCAGCTACATGTCCCAGCATTTACTATGAAACTGGTTGCCAACAATCTTGACTACTTGCACTAAACTAAACAATATACAACATTGATCGATTGTGATAACATTTCTTTAACAATAGTTAAGTACATGCACCGAGAGAAACGGGGTAGCAGCTCTTTTGCTCTCTGATCACCACTATATTATGGTCATCCATTATTTTAGGTCAAACTGACATTGTTTCCCAGATTCCAAACTAGGGTATTTAAAAAAAAATTTTTTGAAGAGATCATTTTGATTTTACATGTTGGGTAGGAAGCAATACTGCAAAAGAAGAGCAGTGGAGCTGAAGAGATAGAGAGCAATAAATGTGAGACATGGTAGACCGGGGTTTCATGGATGTGTGTGTTGCTGACGTTAGAAGCTTTGCAGCTCAGCCATGGCCGCAACTCTTTATCAAGAGAAACCCTAGAGAGACCAAGAGCAAGGGCTATCTATATGTATTATATTTCCTTACAGCCTAGTACCTTTGCCTAGTAGTCTGAGTCTTGTAGGTGACAATTCAATGTCAGTGCACAGTGATAAAGCAGCCATAAAGATGAAAACATCTTTTCACAGTGAAGTTTGGTTGCAAGGAAATGGAAATTGTTAACACGAAGAAGGAAAGGAAGGAGAGTAATTAGAATTTGGAGACGGGCTTGTTTTGGTAGTGAAGATGCAATGGAAAAGAAAGACAGATGTGGAACTAGAGCTAGAAAAGGCAAAACCCAATTCAGATCTTCATGTTTCGAGGTAGAAGAAACTTTCTTATCGTGGACTTTGTTTCTCTGCAGATCACTTTTGGCAGGAAGAAGATCTGACAATATGGGAGGAAAAAAGGTGGGGAGCATTTGATGTTCCAAGTTCCAACTTCAGAGAAAGGCACCATGCTTGACCTTAAATTTTTTTTTTTGGAACCAAGTTTTACCTTAATTTGGTTTCTTTTGATCTCTTACAAGCATAAGAAAAGCATGTAAGTACTTTACGCTCCTTGTCTTTAGCTTTCTTTATTAAGTGTACGAGAAGAGTGGACAAACATACAATTGCTATGATTAAAATCAATCAAATGCTGCAGAAAACTGAAGTAGGATTAGCCATTTATGTGCAAGAATGCAAAGGTATGATCTTTACAAGAGTTGGAAAAACAAGATGCTGATAGATTTTATTCCTGTCATTAAACATGAACATGATTACAAGTATAAAGGCAGATGACATGATGAACTAGTCAAATTACAATGGCAAGAAAATGGCACTTATTTTTTATTCATTCAAAAAAGATGCACACTCTAAGAAAAAGATGAACTTACGCTGATATTTTTCTAACTAAAAGAAGCATATAGCTATCACAAACTTGTCAATGCTAAATAAAATATTAATGAACATCAGCAGAGTTTTGATGCATGAAAAATTGCATGTCATCTTGTAAAAAACAATCGAGTAAACAAAGAAGAGTCTTGAGATAAAACCATGGAACGAAAAAGGTCGATTGAAAAAACCAGATCTAAGATGATAATCGAAGCAGAAAGACGTATTTCCTCATAGATGTACACGTAAATGGTTTTTCAATCGTTTGCCATAAGAAAGAAACAATGATCTAAAATCCCCAATCATATGGACAACAACCTTGTTTCACTTTTTTCTTATGAGAAAGAAAGCAAAATAAATCGTTTAAAATCGATATTTACATCAATCATCTCGTAAAACATCGCAAAAACCTTCAACATCTTGCGTTCTACTTCTTACAGGTTGAGATCCAACTAATAAAAGAGCAAAGAAAACACTAAAACAAGGAATACCCATTTCAGAAAACCTCAAAATCGACCGATCTTTTGTCTAAAATACATAATGATCAGATATCAAACATCGGACCAAAAAACAAAAAATAAGAACGACAAAAATGAAGAGCAAACCTGATGGAAGAAACTGCATCAGATCTAGCAGAAAGGGAAGCCACAATTGGGGGGAATGAAGCCTGGTCCGAGATCTCTTAATATAATCACAAAACAACCTCACCTTTTAAACCTACCGTCATCAAACAAAAAGAAAAAGAAAACAAAACAATTGCACAAGCACAAGCTATAGGAAGAAGAAGAAGAGAGGTGCAAGAGATGCATATAATACATGAGCCTCGAGCCAGACAACATTCCCCTCAAAAGAGAAGCTTCCCTCAACGTCTGTGAATTCTTGGAGAGAGGCTTCAAAGTTGAAGTCGCTCATATATCAGGGCTGCCATGGCTGCCCTCTGATATCTACTTCATCATTATATCATCATTATCTTTTGAGTGAGAGAGAGAGAGTAGCTAGGCATAGAAAGGAGGAGAAGAGCGGCGACAAAGGCGAGGTGAGAGTGGGCCTACCACCTGGCCCGGTTGGGAGAAAGGGCCACAAGACTTGTGTTTGAGCTCCATGCATGGGGGGACTTTCTCCATCTCGGTCTGATCTCCTGCATGGACGACATGAATGTCACTCTTGGGAACTCACCTCTATTAATATTGCACCAAGTGTTGAAAGGGAACAAGATCGATTTAGAGTTAAACCAATCCATATTTATTATATAATAGAAGTGTTTAAAATAATATTGAATATCTAAATTAAGGCTAATTTTACTCTTGAAAGGTTGATACCTTTGTTAAACTAGGCTTAAAAATTATCCTTATTAATTAGTAAAAAAATTATTGCTTGAAAAGAAAATATACTTTACCTTAATATAGACTCAAACGAGCATCAAACACGAACACAACTTGCCCTATTACAACATTTACTCTACAAATCAAAGCAAACCTAGCTAACTTGGTTCATGCGGTGGGCAGATTAGGTGCACCCCCAACGCATGCCAATTTACACCGTCCAAATCTTTATCAAAAGGCCTATATTTGATGTTGTTTTTACCATTTTGCATAACTGCTTATCAGCAAAAAAATGCAGGTGTAGACGGTTAAAAAAGACCTTGGATGATAGAGATCTTACACGAGACAAATCAAGCGGATGAAAATTCTCCTGAGTTGGGTGTGCAGGCAATCTGCCCACCGCAAGAACCAACAGTTCGTACCTAACTGCACAAACATATAAATAAAGAAAACAATCACAATATTACAAATGGAGAGACATCTAATATAGCCAGACACCTAACAAAGTGTCTTCCTACTTTCGAGAGTGCTGAAAAAATTAATTAACATACACTAATAATGTCTGGTATGTGTGCACACTCCTTTTGAGCTGAGTTAAATTCGTTCGGCTTAAAGTTCGCTCATTCTTCCAAGCTGAGTCTACGGTACTTGAGTTAGTAAGTTCGAGTTTGAATCGAGTTTAATTGAGTCAGTTTAATGCAGATTAATAATTTATATGCATCTAAAATAATTTAATTAATGATCTTTTTAATAACTAAAACGACTTGATTTGTCATGATATGGTTACTTTTATTATGTTAGTTGATCCGGTTCCATGAGACTAGTTCGCTGGTGGGTTACATGCCACAAAGATTAAGATTACAATATCCAATGATGAAAAGTAGTCATATCGTTATTTGAAAAAAATAGTCATTTTATTTACTTATTTATTTTTATTCTATTTGCATTTTTGCTTATATCGACATTTATATCTTGGGTAGGGCTGGGCACCAGTTGACCTAGCTTGCGAGTTTTTGTGACTTGACTCGACTCGAACTTAAACTTGTTTAATTTTAAACTTGACTTGAAACTCGATCTTAAAAAATCAACTCGACTCGATTACAATCGAGTCGGTTTTGAGTTATATCAAATTCGATTCGATTTGACTCGAAAAACTCGATTCAGTTTAATAGTCGGCTCGAATCGACTCGATCTCCAACATAAACCTTTACTTCTTTTTTTAACAATACATGAATAATATAACATTAAAATGAGAATATGGTATAAAAATAATTAAATAAAAAAATTAATAGTTATTATGTGAATATCAATTATGAAAAATAACATTTATATTTTTACAAAAAAAATGAAAATAAAATATTGCATTATAGAGAATAAACTAGATTCTCAAACTTATGGTGATGAAACTTTAATAAGACCAATGCTCGACTTGAACTCGATCAGGCTCAACTCAAATTAAAATAACTCAACTCAAAACTATATAACTTGAAACTCGATTCGTTTATTAAATGAGCTGATTTCGAGTTCGGTAAAACTCGACTCGACTTGACTCGGCCCGTGTCCAGCCTTAATCGTAGGCAAAACTGGTCACTTTTGTTGTTGTTCGTTTTCATAATGAGCCCATATCTGGGGACTCCTACATGTAATGATAATTCTTATGGGCTTGTTAACGGGCTAACTCAAGTATATAATGGTGACCAAGGACTTGGAATAGCTAATTCAAGTGCAAACTCCTCCATGTAATGAGCCCATCCCTGGAGACTCTTATGGGCTTGTTAACGGCCCAAAGTATTAATTTTATCATTTATATTCCGAAAGCACTATACTTATCATTATCATTTCATTGCTACCGTTTTCATAATTACATTAATAGGGTACTTTTATTCAACCCATAAGTTTTTATATAACACAATCAGACATTAAATTGGAAGGGGCATAGGTATGGTGAATCATATCAGAAGTAAAAAAATTCTTACTAGGAAAATATCACATTCTTAGTTCCTCTTTTGTTCTAGGTGGGATGGCACGGATGTCTGAATGACGTGTTCGATGTTTTTTGACCAAATTTAAATAATTGGTTATGTTCGAATAAAAATAAGCTAAACATGAACTTTGTTGCAACTGAACAACCGAGAAAAATCATAAATTAATTATATAAATGATATTTTTAAAATTTATTATCAAATTATCATCAATAATTATTGAATTGAAAATACATCAATCTTATTTTATAAATTTTTCTATTTAAAATAATATTTTTTTATTTAAATATTTTTTAAAAATATGATTTTAATTTTTTACTAATTAATATGGGAGAAAGTAAGAAAAATAAAAGAGATAACGATTATATAAATGATATATTAATTGTTTGTGAAAAAAATAATATTTATAATTAAAAAATTTAGATAATATAATTAATATAAGACGAAAATAAATTTTTATATTCATCGAATTTTGATTGTGTTCGATCATAGACAATTAATTTTTTTGCCTGTGGTTAAATTGACAAACATATACAATGCCTTATCCGATCCGATCGACTGACCGACACCTGCCCCTAGTTTCATGTAAAAACATCAATTCTAAAGATCTAGTTGTTAAGAAATCTATCCGTATCATCCAATTAATCATAAAGTATGGTTCATATAGCATGTTTTCTAAGTAGATTCACCTATGATGCAAATAAGTTTAATTTAAGTGTAATTGACAGGCTAAGTTATGCTTGTAGGCTGGCCATGGGCCTCGCCCTCAACCCTCGGCAGGTGGCGATATGGTTTCAGAACCGCCGTGCTCGGTGGAAATTGATCGAAAGAGCTCGAAAAAGAGTACTATGCACTCAAAGCAGAGTATGGTGCTCTGTTTTCCAGATTTTAGTGTTTGGAGTAAACTTGTTTTAAAAACCGGACGGTGATCGTACCAAATTTTTTACTAGTGTCTGGTATGAATAGTTCAACGGGGTTAAACCGGATCGAACCGGATTTGGCTCGTTGTATGGGCAGTGTACATAAATGATTCGGCAGTGTACATAATAATTTTAATTTGACCAAAACATCATGAAACCAGGGGGAGCAAAGATTAACGACAACTAATATTATAAACAGATACCCAAGTTGCAGCATACACAAAACAAATCTGGCATACTTAACAACAATTTGGTTTAATAATTTAGACAGACCTTACAAGAGATCCAATAATGAAGGTCTAATTTTTATCATCAACCAAATCACATATGTTGCTCAAGTAAGACCTCTTTTTCACCTTCTATAATCAAAATCAAAGTGACTACTGCACTTAATCAATCAATTTCCACGCAACAAGGATGAAGAGAAACATCGAACGTGTTTAAAATTACCAAAATACGCAAATCGAACCCCAAGATCTACGAAAATGAGTACGATCGAAACAGGAGAAAGAGAGAGAAGGTTAACAAGGGATAAAGGCTCAGGGTGGCCCGCGGTCGGAGATCAGAGATCCGACGAGAAGGGATTGGCCGTCGGCGGGTTCTGGTTTTTTTTTAACCGGACCGGATTTCGATTCGGTAGGCAGAATACGGGTCGGACCGGCCTGTACCGTATACAGACCATCTTCAAGCAAGTAACTCTCATCTTCTTCGCCTTTTCTTTGATGGGTTGTTTCTTTTTATCCGTGAAAACTTGACATATTTGTTTAAGCTTATTGGGTGCTGATATTTTTGTCGCGTTTGGTTGATCTTCCAGTTGCAGAGGCGAAAGGAGGAGATTGGACGAATGGATAAGAGAGATTGGGAGGAAGAAGAGATCAAGGTGCGGGTGATGGAAGGGGGAGCAGCTTGGCTTTCAATGTTATTGTGATCGTCAGATCAACGGAGCTGATCTGATGGCTTTTCATAAATCTTATGAATGAAAGCTCAATGACATGGCCAAAGGGGTGGTGGGGTCACGTTGATTCAGAAAGGTTTTCTGATCAATCTTGTACGACAGTGATGTGATGGGATGTCTGGTCTCCTTTCAAAGCAATTATAGGGTGCTGTTATTATCATCTCAGTTTTTTAGGTTCTCAAGAGTACCGTGTGGTATGCTTCTTCATGGCCAAAATTTTGATTTGAAAGCAAGTTGTAATCGTTGTTATTATAAAGTACGAGGATAGGTGCAAAAGGTTTTCTATGTTAAGGTTAGTGTGATTATATTGATCACAAGGTTCTACTCTTTTGAATGTTGGAGTTGCATGTTCTTCAACAAGTTCAACCATTGTATAGTCCTATAAACCCCTAGCAGTTGATAAACGAAAAATTATTTAGTTTGGAACTAAATAATTTTTAGAACTTTGGATTAGGAGGAAACTAGGGATAGAGATGAACATTATGACTATTGCAAGCGACACTTTATTTGTTGGTGTCTTCTTATTCATGGGGAAAAAATCGGTCGAAAGATCTGCCTAACATTTTTGACCTTTTTTTCTTGGAGCAGAAAGAAACTCTTTGACTGTTTGGAAAGAGGGGAGTAAAACAAAAGGATAAAAACACTGACAACAATTTTAAAGGTAATAAATTTTAAAAAGAGGATAGTGTACTCAGAGGACAGTTTGGCCGAGTGGTCTAAGGCGCCAGATTTAGGCTCTGGTCCGAAAGGGCGTGGGTTCAAATCCCACAGCTGTCATCTTTTACAATTTTTATTGCTTCTTCTGTTACTAAATGGGCCTGGGCCTGACGTGGGCTTCACGGCCATTAATTGTTTTTGAGGAAGTAAAGAACGCTTTATTTTTTAAGCCCACGACATGTGAATTAAATTTATATGGGTGGGCAGTGCGTAATTTGATTAACAAATTTACAATTTTTATTGCTTCTTCTTCTTTTACTAAATGGGCCTGGGCCTGACGTGGGCTTCACGGCCATTAATTATTTTTGAGGAATTAAAGAAAGCTTTATATTTTAAGCCCACGAACATGTGAATTAAATTATATGGGTGAGCAGTGTACAATTTGATTAACAAATTTATAATGATTTTTACGATAGATCGAAAAATTATATAAAAATTGCAGTAAATACGGTTCAGCATTACAAAATTAATCTTACTGTTAATATATATTTACATTCCAAATTCAAAATTATAATTGACGTGGCAAGTTCCGTGCGAGTATCACGGACCCAAACGACTATATCTTGCGTGCCCAAATCCAATCCCTAAATCCACTTCGTCGCTTTTCCTTCGTGGTTGCCGCCTTCGCCCTCGTCGTCGCCCTTTAATGCCCCATCGAGAGTCTCCATTACGAGTCCCACCTTCAATAACACCTCTCATTTTGTCGCCTTTTTATTGTTCGATTTTTTTTTTTTGGCGATTTGCATTTTTGTAGAGTTTTTGAGAACGAGTATTGAAAGAGATGGGAACAGATGAAGCCGGGTTCAAATCGTATAGCAGTTTGTGATGAAGTGGGCGTTGTGCAATCTCCCTCAATTTCTAATACAAAAGATGTCAAGATAAATAGAAATGCAAATGCTTCGGTGGAAGGACCAGAGCATGTAGATCCTACCAGTAACACTTTATCATGAGGGAACTCAACGGGCAAATAACGTCTCATAACTTAAAAGACCCCCTGGCCGTGGGAAAGCTTGGTACAGAAGCATAGCTAATCCTTTGAATGACATGTTTTTTAGTAAAACATGGCAGTTCTTTCTCAGATCCTTCTCTGAGTCTTGGCCCGATGATCACAAATGGAGCAATTCAGCACCTTTCAAAGCAGACACTGGTGATAACATTCAAGCCACTACAGTAAGTTCTGCCGAAAGACAGCATGAATCCAATAGCAGCAAGAGCACCCCGTAAACGATAATGGACAATGTACATAGGTTTATACCTGATTCTCCAAATAAGGATTTCAGGTGTAGTCGGAGCCGAAGTTTGCATTATTCGTTTCCGGGGAACTTTGGAAAATGGACTTCTGAGAATTTTGTCATAATGTGACAATAATTCTTATGGCAGGCGAGATAGATTTGTAGAGAATGAAAATCTATTGTTAGGTTTTGCGGCCAACTTATATAAATTGACATGGTGAGGGTTTAAGTGAATTGTTTTTTCTTCAAATTGTGAGGTTGTGTAATGTAACTGATCTAATTGTCAAAAACAGAAGACATACTAAGTAATAAGATATCTTTCATGGAATGATACCAACCCTCATCGTAAAAATTGTAACGTTAAAACATTTAATTGCTTCGCTAGTTATGTTATCACATAATAATATTCTCATATCTATAAGGGAGATTTCCCATTGGCCTCCTTCAGATTCTACAACAACATCACTGTTGAGAAACTCGCCGGCGTGAAGTTCGCCATCACTTGCAATATCATGCTCTCAAAAACAAATCCACGCTAAGTTCAGAAAACCTTAAATTCTAAAACATTTTCAGAAAACCAACTCCTTCGCTGGATATGTCATTGCCCCACATATCCAAATATTCATGTTGAGACAGACCCTTCAAGTAAGACAAGCAGACACACAGGTTATGTTTGCTATGGATAGACACACCAATAACTAGTTCACAGAATAAGCCACTACAATTGCATTGAACTTTTAGGAAAATAGTAACAGAATATTCAAATAATCAAACATTTATTTAGCAATAAATGACAGAATAATAGAAGTTATACCGCAAACAAGAAAACCTTCTACTAGAAATAAATCATCAAGCCATTGACTAAAATCAGATGTGAACCATCAACATTAAAACTCGTTTAAGTAGGAGGAACTGGTTGATAGAACTGCACTCGACTCGCGTAGGCAAAAACAAGCATCTACGAAGGGCCGATTGATAAAATTATTTGCACTCGATTGTGTAGGCATTGACCATGAAGACCTGCAAACAACAAGGGGGATGGCCATAATGAATAAAGGTAACATCAAAAACCAAAAGTGCTTTTTGATCACCTTCACTAACCAAATGTGGAGCTATTGTACTCGTGCATTGAGGGTTCATTGTTAGGCATACACCACGATTTGGACATCGCCTTTATTTGTGGCCTTTCTGGCCACAGTTTGAGCATGTTTTTCGTTCCTTATCATGCTTTCCACTCTCTTTTTCCTTAGGCCTTCCAGCTGTTATCTTATATAATGGTGGAAATATTTGAGGTACGACTGCATCACCCTTTGAGTGCGGTCAAGAGTTGGCGTAACAGCCGCTATGTATGTTTCAATATAAGTTGCAGCCTAGTAAAATTTTTCAACATATAATCGACAATCACCACTCCTGCTATCAATTGCAGCCATAGCATGATCACAATGAAAGCCCATATCCTGAAAACTGCATGTTCTCTTCTCCAAATCTACCATATCTTGATACTGTCCCGAGTTCACTTGAAGTATCCATGCATCCACACTATGCACAATAAGGTGCCGACTTCTTTCACGTGCATTCGTAATCTGCTGTAGGGCATACGGAGTCAAATCTGTGATCCATGCCTGACATCCTGCCCGTCGATTGTTGTACCATTTAGTTGCCTTCAATCGAGTATGTTCAGCCAAAGCAGTTATTGCCTTCCCTCTTGCACCTTTCAATACATTATTGCCTGGCTTAGAAATGCTTGTGGTAAGTTGCCCATACCGTTTTCCAGGGACCTTACAATTTGCCCACTTATCTAAGGTGCATCCTTGAAAAAAATTCTATTTGCGGATTGTGGTTGTTCGACATTTTCATGACATCTTCGTGTTCAGCCTCCCTATATGTCGAAAAAATGCTTTGGGCTCTGCCTACTTACATAAAAGTTGAATCCATTCAAGTTCTAGAGAGGGTTCAACCTCTCTTTCTCTCTATATTTTTTTGGCGTCGATTTCTAGAGGAGGGATGACTAGGGTTCGGTAATTCCATCATTTTCTTCATAAAAAATCATTATATTCTAGTTGATTTGCTTGTAGGGCATATATATATATATATATATATATAGGAAAAATGATTGTTGTGTTAGAGTACAGCTAAGTTGGCTGTGATAGAAGTTGTTTACAGCCCTTAGATGATGATCCGACGGTTCAAATTCAATCCCAAAAAAACACTGTTTCTCCTCCCCACCCTCCCTTTCTCCATTCCAGCGTCCACCGGCAAGTCCGCCGTCGCCGGCGGAGTCTTCGTCGGCCTCATCAAGGGCGCCGACATCGTGTTCCAGCCCTTCATCCCCCTCGTCCCCGTCCCCGTCGAGGTTGGTGGTAATGCTAGCCGATTCGCCCGGGACCGCCCCTCGCTCTCGCCTACCGCGACGCCCTGGCACCGCCCCTGCTCTGCCTACCGCGACGCCCTGCCAAGTTCACATTTTTCCTTCGTCGACCACATCGCCGATGTCCGCAAATCCGTCGCCTACGCTAGCCATTGATCACGAATTCGCCGAGGCAGTTGTCGTGAGGGCGGTGATTGACTGCAAGTCGTGAGGGCGGTTGACGGCGGGAGCTGGCGGCCGGGGAACGAAAACGACAGGGATAGGGGGAAGGAATGGAGGCGATGACGAGGCGGCGACGGCACTGGCCGGCGGCAGGCGGTGGCGGGCGGCAAAACAAGGCCGAAAACAGTTCGATTGCGCGGCAGAGCAGGGGAGAACGAAATGGAGGGGTAGTTTTGTAATAAAAAGTTTACTCGCTGCCGACTCGAGTCAATATTATAAAATAAAATAAAAAAATATTAAAAAATACAGTAAATACCATAAAATAAAATAATTTCGTAATAAAAACTTATGGTATTTTAATTTATTTTTTAATATTTTTTGGGATTTATTTCGTAATATTGACTCGAGTCGGGAGCGAGTAAAGTTTTTATTACAAAATTACCCCTCTCCAAAATTATGAACAAAATAGGGTAAAATACCATAAAATAAAATAATCCATTAGAATTTGATTATGTTGTGTTATGATATTTTCCTGTATTTTTTATATTTTTTGGGATTTATTTTGTAATATTGACTCGAGTTGGGACCGAGTCAAATTTTTATTACAAAACTACCACTTTCGAAAATTATGAACAAATAGGGTAAAATAACATAAAATAAAATAATCCATTAGAATTTGATTATTTTGTGTTATGATATTTTCGTGTATTTTTATGTTTTTTGTGATTTATTTTGTAATATTGACTCGAGTCGGGACAGAGTCAAATTTTTTACAAAACTACCACTCTCTATTTTACACCCTGTTTCAATATGAGGTTTTTTCTCCGCCCTCCTGCCGTCGCCGGCGGAGCCCTCCTCGGCCTCATCGACGGCGCCGGCTGCATGCTCATGCTCAGCGCTTTGTCATGGAATTTATCACAAGAAATCTTTGACAACTGATTGACACGGCCTTAACCACAAAAGATTTGTAAGGCCTTAATTTCATTAGCCTAAAGCAACCCATTATAATGCAACTGGCCGACATGTTGTAAAATTACTTTAGAAGATCCTCAACTATAAAAATGGATCCAATTAAGGTGGGAAAAAAAAGGGAAAAATGAACTAGAATTATAGAGATTTCTTTGTTTTTTTTAGACCATTATAGAGATCAATTCAAAGCAGTTGTTTAAACTCAAGACCCCGCATGGCGGCTCTGGAGAGGCAACCGTTGATGGGGACGGGGGACGAAGCGCTGAGCATGAGCATGAAGCCGGCGCCGTCGATGAGGCCGAGGAGGGCTCCGCCGGCGACGGCAGGAGGGCGGAGAAAAAACCTCATATTGAAACAGAGTGTAAAACAGAGAGTGGTAGTTTTGTAAAAAAAATTTGACTATGTCCCGACTCGAGTCAATATTACAAAATAAATCCCAAAAAACATAAAAATACACGAAAATATCATAACACAACATAATCAAATTCTAATGGATTATTTTATTTTATGTTATTTTACCCTATTTTGTTCATAATTTTCGAGAGTGGTAGTTTTGTAATAAAAATTTGACTCGGTCCCAACTCGAGTCAATATTACAAAATAAATCCCAAAAAACATTAAAAAAATACAGGAAAATATCATAACACAACATAATCAAATTCTAATGGATTATTTTATTTTATGGTATTTTACCCTATTTTGTTCATAATTTTGGAGAGGGGTAATTTTGTAATAAAAACTTTACTCGCTCCCGACTCGAGTCAATATTACGAAATAAATCCCAAAAAATATTAAAAAATAAATTAAAATACCATAAGTTTTTATTACGAAATTATTTTATTTTATGGTATTTACTGTATTTTTTAATATTTTTTTAATTTTATTTTATAATATTGACTCGAGTCGGCAGCGAGTAAACTTTTTATTACGAAACTACCCCTCCATTTCGTTCTCCCCTGCTCTGCCGCGCAATCGAACTGTTTTCGCCCTTGTTTTGCCGCCCGCCGCTCGCCCGCCGCCGGCCAGTGCCGTCGCCGCCTCGCCATCGCCTCCATTCCTTCCCCCTGTCCCTGCCGTTTTCGTTCCCCGGCCGCCAGCTCCCGCCGTCAACCGCCCTCACGACTTGCAGTCAATCACCGCCCTCACGACAACTGCCTCGGCGAATTCGTGATCAATGGCTGGCGTAGGCGACGGATTTGCAGACATCAGCGATGTGGTCGACGAAGGAAAAATGTGAACTTGGCAGGGCGTCGCGGTAGGCAGAGCAGGGGCGGTGCCGGGCGTCGCGGTAGGCAGAGCAGGGGCAGTCCCGGGCGAATCGGCTAGCATTACCACCAACCTCGACGGGGACGGAGGACGAGGGGGATGAAGGGCTGGAACACGATGTCGGCGCCCTTGATGAGGCCGACGAAGACTCCGCCGGCGACGGCGGACTTGCCGGTGGACGCTGGAACGGAGAAAGGGAGGGTGGGGAGGAGAAACAGTGTTTTTTTTTGGGATTGAATTTGAACCGTCGGATCATCATCTAAGGGCTGTAAACAACTTCTATCACAGCCAACTTAGCTGTACTCTAATACAGCAATCTTCTCCTCATATATATATATATATATCATACATGCGTAGGTTTTTGAATGATTTGTGGTGTTAAGATTCCTATAAATTGTATGTTTTAACGATGGTATATTGTGGTTTACCTAGTTCTAGGATATTAAACACGTTGAACATGTAGTTGCATGAAAAGGACGAGCTTTGCACATGAACCTTGTTAAAATTTAGATTTTTATGATAATATTTATATTTCTAGGATTGTGCTTGTTCCACATTTATAGATGATAAGTAGTTCTACTATGATTTTATGAAGGTTTGAATGTTTATAAATAAATTAACATGATAGTTAATTCATGTAGCAAGTTATGTAAGCATATCTTGTTAAATTATGCATTAATGGTGAAATTGAGTATAATAATTAATTGCATGAAAACTTAAAATGCATATAAGTTAAAAGAAGTAATTAACTTGTTGGAGTAAATAGAACTTGATTACATGTTAATTAACTATGGAACTAAATAAAAACAAAAAATTGTTCTTTTGTTTGCACAGTTGCCGCACTGCATACCAACGTCGTGTCACTATGTCTTGTGTTGGTGTGTGGACAAGCGAGTGTCTCGACACTCAAACTTGGGAGGGCCAATGTCATTGAGGGAAAATATTTGTGGCTGCCAAGAGACCTTGCACCACGACCTTGAATTGTTCTATGAATTTGGCAAGGTCACGTGTAAAACCCATCTTTGGGTTAGGGTTTTACCCCCTTGTAGTTTTGCCGGGCTTGGGTCAGTCTCGAGTCGGTTCAAGTGAGCTCGAGCCAAACTAATTTTCAGACCATGAGTATGGAGCTCAAATGACTATATGAGTATGTTATGGTAGCTAAGTATATCCAACATGCAGATAATAACTTGAGCTAGGCTACAATAGAGAATGAGCTCCTAGTATATACGCAAGGTATACTTATAATTTTTATAGGTTAGCTAGGGTTTTAGGCCTAGATATAAGCCGTTTCAACATTTAGTATCTGTTTGGAATTTTCAGGGTATCTCATTTGCATACATCATAGAGATTTCGGATCTCCAAATTATGCCTATATGGACCTAGCTTGATTGACTTGCAGATTTTCACCCGATTGAGTTCAGAGTTTAAAACCCATTTAGCCTTTTTGTCTCAATTCCCGCCTTTAGAGTCACTTTTAAGACTCGAGTAAATTTTAATTTTGGACGGTCTCGATCTAAGCTTTCTGTCTATATATATATATATATATATATATATATATATATATTCATAGGTCGGATATTTCGATCGTGCCACATGGCAAGATTAATCCACGTCAACCCTAGCATCACCCAGTTATTTCTTAGAGATTTTCCTTTGATTTTTGGAGTTTTACACCTTTAACATTGTCGCCACTTCAACTTGCAGGTGGCTAGTCTCTGTCTTGCCCTCGGCCACTAGACCAGCACCCCCATGGCGGCCTCGTCACCAGCTTTCTATCCATACCTCTTAAGACCACCGGTGTCGCCAAAGTCGGCGCTGGCAACGGCATTTTTGTAGTCATCTTAAACACCGCCGCCATCGTTTGAGCCTTTTCCCGCCACTAGTGAGCCACCTCCGACTGATCCGACCACCCACATAACTTCCTTTTGTCGAGGCCGACATTTTGAGACCACCCACAACCATCGTCGTGGTAGTGATCACTACTGGCGATGCCACCACACCTAATGGCGATTCAGCCCTTTCTGGCCATTTTTCAGCTAGCTAGCGGCTGGACTCCGCTGATCACTACCACTATCATGTTTCTCGTCACATGGGCCGTTGATCCCAACCGGCGATGACCCTAGTTGCACTGCCATCAGTATTTTTTGGTGACGAGCACTGCCCTCCTCGTCGGACCTATATATCTGTGTTTGCGTATGCCTGCTCGAGTCTTGTTCACCTGTTCGTGTCTATGGTCATGACCGAGCCTATGTCCGCGTTTAGCTACTTGGCTCAGCACTGTTGCTCGATTGAGTCAACTCGGCTGGACACGGTCCACTTGCTCGGGTTGACTAGGTTTGGTTCGGTTTAGCTTTATTTTCAGCTGTTTTTTTGCCGTTTTTGATAATTTAAGAACCTCTATATTAGTTTAGATTCATATTTACATTATGTAGCATATTTTGATGTTATGTGTGTTTTTATTTATTCATTATTATTTATTTATTTTATTTATATGTTTATCGTATATGATGGATGTTTATATGATTATTTGTTATATTTACTTATTAATATTAGTCTTATTTATGTTTACTAAATTGTATATATATTTATATATTTATTTGTTCGTTGAGTGTCTGTTATTATTTATTTATATTTAATTATGTATTTTGTATTGGATAGCTATGATATTATTATTAGTCATGATTAATTAATATTAACTAATTAATTATTTATTTATCTAATGATTATGTATTTATTTATTAATTATTTATATGTTTACTAACATGAGTGTATGAGATATTTATTCTTGTTTAGCTGTGTATTTATATTGTATAATGATAGTATTATTTTATGATTAGATTATTATTTACTTTTAAGTATTTATTATTTATCTATGTATTCATGAGTGTATTTATTTATTATTTGTTTATTAGTTATTTGTTTTATTATGTTTCGATTTGCATGCTAGATGTTTAGTTGTAGGTTTATTTAGCACCGTCGTATTTATTAGGATGTATTGATGATGCGAGCACACACCATGAGCATGCATAATATAGAGATGTTAGTATTTTACTTAGCAATGGGTTTCAATGTAAGTTACGAAGTCCGAGCTTGTCATACTTTCGATGTAGGTTACAGAGTCTGAGCTTGTTGTAGATATGACAATGCGTTTAGAGCTTGGACCACAGGTCTGTAGGACTCTCCCTTTACTTGATCTCTGCTTGACTCCCTGTGTGTTTAACCGTGTTTTAGATGTAGGACAGCATCGGCGGGGCTTTATCAGATCACTCCGATGTTGGGGCATTTAATCGTATTTTCTACACATGTTTAATAAAACTTCAAGGTTGAGACCTCTTGATGGTTTTTGAAAAATAAGATCCAAAAACTAATTTTTAAATCCTCTCTCAAAGCCTATATATATAAATATAAGGGTTTACGGCTTTTATGACTAATAGTGTGTACGGGATATATAGACCGCACTAGTACTCCTTCAAACTGATATAGTATGGAGTATGAGGGTACTGCATAACACAACACATTTTTAGAATTTGTGGTACTAACTTAACTGTTCTTTTTGCCACTCAAGTACTATGGTTGGTGCAATATGGAGGATGTGAGGACCGTAAGTATTGTATGTACGAAAATGAATATTAGTCTATGTAGGCACGCCAACACTTATTTAAGTATGTTTGTTTACCACCCAGTGTAGAAGAAATTCTGAAGTTTTCTAAATTTCCTTGGGTAATGGAATACACCATTTGCCAGTTTATATTAGTTATTTTTCGGATCAGTAACACTCGTTACTGATATTTTTCATATTATATATGTAGGTCTTACGACCCTAAGTCAAATTTGGTGGGAAGACAGATAAATGCTACACACATTTGAGCTCACCGCTGTTATTTCCTTTCTTACTTTTATTTGTATTTGATGTGTTTTGACGCATATTTAGCAATGCTTTCCATTCTCATGATGCCAAGTGGGTTGCTTCGACTCTATTTTATCGATCGAGTATTACCGATTAATAACTTTAGACATGAATCAAATTGATTGTGACATTTTTGATTTGGTTCTTAGGTGAACCAAAATTGGGGTGTTACACTGGGGTCACGACAATGAGAGCTAGGAGGGTGAGAGCCGCAACACTTGTGTGTGTGAAATTATTGTTTGGTAGTAGCGCTTAGAGCCAGAGCTGCGCACATTGACCTGATATCTGATATTTTATTTTAACCTTAATAAATGATTAATATACGCTCTAATAAAATATAATTAAGCATTGTCGGGGTATTTATTGATGTGTTAAGATTGTGTTTGAGTAATGTTTGAATGTAATTATCTCACGCGTTGCATAACATGAGGGTTATAAATATACATTCCCTAATGTATGTTTTTGGATTCTAGAGCGCATTTACTAACCTTTGAGTAACGTAATTCTGAGAAGGTTGTTCAAGGTATGTTGGGCATAAGTCAGGACTTTGTTTTCCTACATGAAAGATATGGTCTAAGTTAGAGGTTTGAAAATCGAGATAGCCCAGTACGTAGTTAGACATCAGAGTCTGGGTAGGGATAAGGTGTACTATCATCCCTTTGGGACAGTAACAGTGTAACATCCCAAATCTGGTTCACGCTCATGAACCAAACCGGCATGTTACAGGCCCTAGTTAGGTCGGCTAACTCGAACCCAACTCATGTGGATCTAATCTCGGCGTCTTAAGATGAAGATACAACTCATCATACATGGATGAATGCTCAGAATCCTAACATGATACTATATGGATGACATGCAAACTAAATTACACACTAATACAATTACAATCAAATTAGTAAAAATTCTAAAATAACACGCACAAAATCTCCCCTAAAAGTGCAATTAGGGGCCACCCTATCAAATAATATATATAAATATATATGACATGCATCAACAATTTCATTCACACAGAATCTAATCTACTATACACTCATTCTGAAGCTTGGGTCTCAACCAACAACGCTTCCACTCTGCAATCTATTCACATTTCCTTTTCCTGTTATCATGTCTTAGTATTTCATCTCATCATGTCCTCAAATTTTAGCATTTAATCACATCACATCAATATAATAACATCATAACAAAATATAACCACTCAATCAACTGACATGTGTGCAAGCGACGACAGTGCTCCTCCGTCCAAACTGGCTCCTCTAACTCGTGATTATTACCTACATATAGTATAAAACACGTCAGTAACAAGTATTACTGGTCCGAAAAATAAAATAACTATAACAAGCTAGCTATGAGAGCAAACTCTTATATGAAAGAAAACATCATATACTCCTCGTGAACACTCTGAAGGGCACCTACTAAGGAGCCAACAGGGCTACAGACCCGGTAGCATCCTGAACTGACTGATCTGTTGTTGCTGCTGCCTCTCTCGGCATTTTCTTACTTCATTTTCTGGTGTCAAATTCTAAGCCCTCTCCTTACCTCCATATTTCTCCTGGCCTTGAGCACGAAGGCCGAGTACTCTCAGGCAGTCGCCTTTAGTACCCTTTGAACCACAAGTCCGGACATGCGCTGTACTAAACAGTACCCGTAAACCTCCACGTTCTCCGGGTGTGAGGAACTCAAACGCGGAGTTGTCAGGATCCCTTGGGAATGGAACAGTCCGCTGGCACTAATCCAGAGCCTGCTTTGACTGTCACGACATCCGCTCATGGTACGTGCAGTCGGTTTCTCCATCTCTCGTCTCACTGAAAATCGACGAAATTATATATATATATATATATATATATATACATATATATATATATATAGGCATGGGTAGGGATTTATATAATAGGCCTGAAGGCAACTTGTGGTGGATCTTGTTTTTGAAATCATCCTCGAGGGATCTCATCCTCGAGGGGTTATTAATCCGGAAAACTGTTCGGTTAAATGACCCGAGTTAAGTGGGATCCGATAAAACACCAGTTAACTTGTCCTGCAAATAATAAAATAAACATACAATAGAAGAGAACACAAAATAGTGACAAGTCCTAAATAGACCTGGTAGAAGCACCAAGCGTGTCATCACGCCAAGGCGGCGAGCTCCTACTCTATACCTACATATCAAAACTAAATACTAATGCCCGCTAACTAAATGATACATCACACACAATGAACACCACACTCAAAATACAAACAGTATCCAGATATACCCAAATAATCATATATGTGAAAATAATTCTAACTCATCCTATTCATACTCAATTTTATTACGTTTTTCTAAGTTACGTCGTATTCACTTATCATGCTCTCATTAGATCACTTACTCTTCATTCACACTTAATCTCATCATGCAACTCATCGTTTTATCCATAATTAAGCATTAATAACATCAATAAACCAACCCTAGCATGCTGTGCTAACAATCATCAAGTTTAAATTATAAATTTGGAGGTAATTATACCTCACGTCGTCGGCAATTGACGCCGACTAGGGCTCTGTCGCGAGTCTCGGAGCTCGAATTCTACACTCGTCGACGTCCGAAGTTCGATAGGGATCGACTGGATGAGCTCCGTGGAAGATCTGATGAATTCAAACAAATCCGGTTTTCCGGCAGGTTCTGGCGGTTTTTCGGCAGGTTTCAGTAGTTTTTTCGGCGACAATCACCAGCGGCGTCTACTGGCTGGATAGGGGTCATATTGGGTACCATTGGAATCGGCTCAGCGAGCCCGATGCATCTACGGTGTTAACATGGTTGGCAGAGGTGGCGGCTGCTAGAAAATGGCAAAACAGAGGTGGCGGCGATGGGGGACTTATCCGGCCGGCCTGGGTGGCGATGGCCTCCGTTCTGGTCGGGAAAGGTCACCGGGTGGTCGATGGTGTTGAGGCGACCACTGGATGGCGGCTGCGACAGTCGCCGGCGGCAGAATCAACAACGCGATCGAAATGTAGCCGCGGCTGATTCTAGCGTTACGGCGACTTGGAAGCAACGGGGACTGGTTAGGGTAGCACGGCAACACCGCGGCGTGGGCCTGGCAGCGATGATCGACGGCAGGCCGACGGTGGCGGTGACAAGATAAAGGGGCGGCAATCAGGGTTTAGGGAAAAAGACGTCGGGGGAGAAAAGAAAAGGGCCTGGTGGCAAAGTCGTAAATAATACTTGACTCGTGTCCGGCTCAAATAAAGAATAATAACTAAGTCGTATTAAATCCTAAAAAAATCGGAAAAAATCCTATAAAATCAAATAAACACCAAAACATCATAATGATATGCTCTAGAACTATCAACCGACCCAAACTACCCGTAACGCGTCGTAACGTGGTAAATGGCCTAAAACTAATTCTATGATCCACTATATATTAAAAAAAAAACTGGCATACTATTATATATTCTGATAACTTATTTTGTTCTGCTATGTTCATGACGTTATCATCATATACTTGGGTATGCATGACCCTCATAGCTCAGACACGCGACTGGTGTCAGCCTAATACACGTGTTCTGAAACTGATTCGACTCAAAAATAACGGTTGAATTGAATGGTTCTGAATATAATACCCTGACTCGAATCGCGGGTTTTACAAACAGAGTTTGTGATTATAAATAGAAATATTTTCGATAGATCGGCTAAATTTGTTGGACGAGGGTTAGACGTAGACTCTGTGGTTTATTATTTTGTTCATTATTGTTATATATATTAATAATTTTATTACTAACTTGGAATTGCCTCCACAGGTAACTAGCTTGGAGCATGACCTGGGATTTCAGTGGAGACAGTGGCGATAAACTCTACATTAAATAATTATGAGTAATTATTTAGATGAACTTACTTGATTATAATTGGATTATATATATTATTATTAGTGAACCATTGTTTGTTCGATGGGAGTTTATATTTTAATTGTTGTTGCATGCTTTATTTGACTCTATTATATCATAAACATGACTAGTATATGAGATAATTATATTATTAGTAAATAACTAATTTTTATTTAGTGATAAACTTTGGTTATATTTTGTTTTGCATTGTGGTTTTGTAACACGCCGATTTTGGTTCACCTAAGAATCGAATAAAAAATATTATGATTGAGTCAAATCATGTTTAAAGTTATCAGTCAGTACGACTCGATCAATGAAATAGATCAAAACAACCTTCTTGGTATCATGAGAATGGAAGACACTGTTAAATACACGTCAGAACACATCGAATATAAATAAAAGTAAGAAAGTAAATAACTATGCTGAGCTTATGTGTAGTGTTGATTTGTCCTCTTACCAAAATCGACTCAGGATTTGCAAGACCTACATATATTATATGAAAACAAATGTTACTGGTCCGAAAAATAACGAATACAAACTGGCAAATGGGTATTCCATTATTACCCACAAAAACTTATGAAACTTCGAGATTGCTTCACACTGGACGGTAAGCAAACATACTTAAGCAACTGTCGGCTTGCATGCACGACTGATATTAATATTCATACATACAACGCTTATGTAAAACCCACGATTCGAGTCAGGGTTTTATATTCAGAACCGGTCGGGTCGACCGTTATTTTTTCGAGTTGAGTCAGTTTCAGGACACGTGTACCGAGCCGACGCCGGTCGCGTGTATGAGCCATGAGGGTCATGTGTACCCAAGTATATGATGATAACGTCATGAACACAGCAGAAAAGAATGAGTTATCAGAATATATGAGAGTATGCAGTTCATTTTTTTTATTATTATTATTACGATATATAATGGATCGTAGAATTAGTTTTAGGCCGTTTACCGCGTTAGGACGCGTTACGGGCATTTTGGGTGGGTTGATAGTCTTAGAGCATATCATTACGATGTTTGGTAATTGTTTGTTTTTACGGGATTTTTCCCGATTTTTATGAATTTTTTTAGGATTTAATACGACTTAGTTATTATACTTGACTCGAGTCAGAGACGAGTCAAGTAATAATTACGAGTTTGCCACCACACACACCCTCAACCCTTCCTTTCTTCTTCCCCCAAACCATCGCCCGCGCCGCCCCTGTTCGCGCGCCACCGCCGCCACGGCCGACGCCGCCTGGCCGCCGGTCGACGCCGCCCAGCCCGGCCACGGCGCCGCCTTGCTGCCCCGACCAAGTCCGGCCCCCACCGGGCCGCCGCGACGCGAGGAAGCCACGCCGCGACGCCGCGCCCGCGTGCGCCTCCGTCGCCGATTCCGTCGCCGGCGACCAGCGCCGCCGTGATCGGTCGGTCGCCTCAGCACCACCGACCACCCAGCGACCTTCCCCGACTGGAACGGAGGCCATCGCCACCGTGGCCGGCCGGATCTAGCGACCCATCGCCGCCGGCCCTGTTTTAGCCAATTTCCGGCGAGCCACTGCCTCGGCCGACCACGTCGACCTCATAGATGAGTCGGGCTCGTCGAGCCGGTTCCGAGGGTACCCAACACGACCCTATCCAGCTAGTAGACGCCGCCGGCGATTGTCGCCGGAAAACCACCGGAAGTCGCCGGAAAACCGCCAGTAGCTGCCGGAAAACCGCCGGAAAATCGGAATTTCTGGAATTCGCCGGAATTCACCGGATCTTCCGCGGGGCTCGCCCAGTGGAGCCCGATCGAGCTTCGGATGCCGATGAGCGCCGAATTTGAGCTCCGAGACGCGCGACGGAACCCTAGCCGTCGCCGATCGCCGACGACGTGAGGTATGATTACCTCCGATTGATTTATTTAAAATTGATGATGAGTGCTAGCACAGCATGCTAGGATTGATTTATTGATGTGATTAATGACTAATTAGGGATGAAATGATAAGTTGTATGATGAGATTAAGGGAGAATGAATAATGAGTAATCTAATGAGGTAGATCGAGTTGAGCATGCTAATCGAGTAATATAACTTAGGAAAAATATAATAAAATTGGTAGGAATAGGATGAGTTAGAATTATTTTTCATATTTATGATTAATTGATTGTTGATTGATGATTTATTGAGTTTGATGCATCATGTAGCTAGCGGGCGTTAGTATCTAGTTTTGATGTATAGGTACGGAGTAGGAGCTCGCCGCCTAGGCGCGATGACACGCTTGGAGCTTCTACCAGGTCCGTTTAGGACTCGTCTCTTTTTACGCTTTTCTATTGTATGTTTATGTTATTATTTGCAGGACGGGTTAAGTGGTGTTTTATTGGATCCCACTTAACTCGGGTCATTTAATCGAATATTTTCCGGATTAATAACCCCTCGAGGATGAGATCCCTCGAGGATGATTTCGAAAACAAGATCCACCACAAGCTGCCTTCGGGCCTATTATATGAATCCCTTCCCAGGCCTATATATATAGTTTTATCGAGTTTTCAGTGAGACGAGAGATGGAGAAACCGACTGCACGTACCATGCAGAGGATGCCGTGACAGTCAAAGCGGGCTCTGGATTAGTGCCAGCGGACTGTTCCATTCCCGAGGGATCCTGACAACTCCGCGTTTGAGTTCCTCACACCCGGAGAACGTGGAGGTTTACGGGTACTGTTTAGTACAGCGCATGTCCGGACTTGTGGTTCAAAGGGTACTAAAGGCGACTGCCTGAGAGTACTCGGCCTTCGTGCTCAAGGCCAGGAGAAATATGGAGGTAAGGAGAGGGCTTAGGATAAAGTTTCACGAGAAGTACTGAAAAAGAAGTGCTGAGAGTAGCACAGTACAACAGCAGATCAGTAAGTTCGGGATGCTACCGGGTCTGCAGCCCAGTGGCTCCTCAGTAGTGCCCTTCAGAGTGTTCACGTGGAGTATGATGTTTTCTTTCAGATGAGAGTTTGCTCTCATAGCCAGTTTGTTATAGTTATTTTATTTTCCGGACCAGTAACGCTTGTTACTGACGTTTTTCTTATATATATGTAGGTGATAAGCACGAGATGGATGAGCCAGCTTGGACGGAGGAGCAATGAGGTCTTGTGCACACACACATGTTAGACTTTTGAATGTTTAATATTGTATTATTATGCTATTATTTTGTGAATGACATGATTAAATGTTTGAGGCATGATAATGATACGAAATGAAATGATCACAGTAGCGCAGCAAAAGTATGATGGGTTAGGACCCAAGTTCCAGAAATCAGATTGTGTGTTAATGAAATTATTGATATATGCTTATATACCTGTATATATTATTTTGACAGGGTGGACCCTAATTGCACTTTTAGGGGAGACCCGGTCTGTTTTGATTTCAGAATTTTGATCGTAACTGTATTGGTGTGTATTTTGAATTGCTTGTCATTCATGTAGTACCATGTTAGGATTTTGCATATTTATTCATTCATGATGGATCGTATCTTCATCTTAAGACGCCGAGATTGGATCCACATGAGTTAGGTTCGGGTTAGCCGACCTAACCGGGGCCTGTAACATGCCGGTTTGGTTCACGAGCGTGAACCGGATTTGGGGTGTTACAGCTTATGTCCTCACACCTTCCACATCACCCACCATAGTACTCGAGTGGCCAAAAGAATAGTTAAGTTAGTGCCACAAATTTTGGAAATGAACTGCTATGCAAGCACTCTCATACACCGTACTACTTCAGGGTTTGAAGGAGTACTAGTGCGGTCTTTATATATCTCTGTACCACTCATTTTATTGTTCGTGAAATCTATAAAAATGCGTGTCCTTATAAAATAGGCTTAGGGATGACGTTTGTATTATAAATTTCTGGAGCTTAAGTTTGAAAATCAATAAGGGATCTCATCCTTCTAATCTTATTAAACATGTGTAAAAAATATAGTTAAATGACCCAATATTGGAGAGATCTAATAAAACATTGCCGATGCTGCCCTATGTAAAACACAAGATTAAATTTGACACATAAGGAGTCAAGTAGAGATGGAGAGTCCTATGGACCTGTGGTCCAAGCTCCAAGCGTATCTACACAACTACGGCGAGCTTGGACTCCGAGACCTACATCGGAACCAACTGCTAAATAAAATACTAATATGTATATATGATGCATGCTCGTGTTGTGTGCTCATATCATCAATATATTCTAATAAAGAAAATAGTGCTAACAAGCCTACAAGTAAACACCTGGCACGTAAAATGAGACATAATAATAAAAATAAATAAATAAACAAAAATAAATAAATAAATAAAAAATAAATACACTCATAGATAATTGGGTAAATAATAAATAAATGAACATAAATAATACTATAATCATAAAATAATAATATAATTATACTATATAAATTCACAGGTAAACACGAGTAAATATCATATATACTTGTGTTACTAAGCATATAAATAATTAAATAATTAAATAATTAAATGAATAATAATTCAATAAATAAATAAATAAGAAAATAGTTAATACTCATTAATCATGAATATTAATAACATCATAGTTATACAATTCAAGAATGTATAATTAAATACAAATAAATAATAACATGTACGCGAACAAACAAATATATAAGTAAATAAATAATATATAATTTAATAAACATAAATAAGACCAATATTAATAAGTAAATATACCATTAATAATAATAAGTAATCATATAAACATGCATTATAATCAATAAATACACGAATAATAAGAAATGAATAACAAAAATAAATAAATAAAATAATAAATAAAGAAGTGTAATCATAATATCCAAAGATGTTAAAACATGTGAATATACATCTAAATTAATATAGAGGTTCTTGAATTACCGAAAATAATGTAAGAACAGACAAAAACGGCCCAAAAATGACTGAATCAGACCAAACCAAACTGAACTAGACCAAACCAAATGGGCTACACCAACCAGGTTTTGGTTAACTGGAAAATGGGCTAGATTGACTGAGTAGACCTAAACTAGACGGGTGGACTCAGACATGGGTTGGTGGGCGCGAACGTAGGCAGGCAGACGCTAATGCAGGCAGGGGAAGGTGGACGAGGAAAGGCGAACGTGGACAGGTGAATGAGAAAACGGCTTGAACGATTGCAGCGGTGGTGGAAGCAGGTTGTAAAACTCTGTCACTGGTGGCGACTGAGTGGCGCTGGTGGTCGTGAGAGGTTCGACTAGAAAGTCGGCCGGGAGGCGGTCATGGGGGTGTCGGCCCAATGGCCGAGGGCGAGGTGGAGACTCGTTGGCGAGCGAGCCGAAGTGGTGGCGGCACTAGTGGTGTAACTTTGAAAATCAATAAAAAAGTTTGAAATATAAATGGGAGAAAACTAGGGTTGACATAGTTCGGCACATATCTTGCAATGTGGCATGATCGAACTGTCTGACAACTCGTGGTCTAGTGGGACCCACCTATGGGTATAAGTAATATACATACAGATGAAAAGTTCGAATCGAGATTGTCTGAAGTCAAAACTGAGTCAAGTTTTAAAATTGACTCTATTGGCGGGAATCGAGGCAAAAAGACGAAATAGGCCTTGAAACCTTAAATGCAATCGAGATGGGCCCATAGGGGCACATTCGAGTGATATGAAATTCTTATGCTGCATGCAAATGAAATACCTAGAAAATCCTAAACGGATGTTAAACGCTGAAACAACCTAGATTTAAGCCTAAAATCCTAGCTAACTTATAAAAATCATATGTATACCTCGTGTATATAGTGATAATTCATGTTCTATTGTATCATAATTAAAACTATTATTTGAATGTCAGGCATACTCAGCCTCCATAATATACTATTAAGTCCATCTGGACCTCATACTCATATTCTAAAAATTAGTCTAACTCGAGTTCGTTTGAACTGAGTTGGTACTGACTCAAAGAGGGAAAGACAAAAATCATGTAAAACCCTAACACAAAAATAGGGCTTTACGGGTTTATTTTACTTTTTCCTTGTATTTATGAATTGGGATTAACGGGTTAAACCAAAAGTGACCCTCGGTCCTATTGAAAAATTGGACGGGTCATCTCATGCAAGTGATTAGCAATGTCCACGAATTCCATATCGATCATTGTCTTCTCACATAAAGTGTTCAAAACACCACTAAATCCTGAGGTGTTTGTCAACACAAAAGACACCTTGCTTCCACCAATGTAGTCTCTACCATCTAATTCTCCATCAATGTATGAAATTACAGGAATTGTCCATAGTTTGCCATGATCCTAGCCAAGAGAAGATAAAGTTTCAAACTCACATCTTAAACAATAAAGAAGCATATCAAACCTCATCTACACATCCAACAATATTTAACCACTATAATTGAACAAAAAATAATGAGCTTAAAATACTTTTGAGTGACTAAATTTGAGTCACATTAAAAAGATCTAATTTTCCTATATAATGCTCATATATTATGATTATTTAAAAAAGAATATTATTATGTCGTGGATAGAATTGGATATCAGGTGGAAGGAGGAGAAGGAATATTGTTACCGCTTTAGAAAAATTTACAATAAAAAACTTGTTAAGGTATATATACATGAAAAAAGAGGCTAAGAATATTATCATTTAGAAAAAAATTATACAATAAAAGAACTTTATTTAAGGTATACATGAAAAAAGAGGCTAAAGTGAACTCACTCACAATTATAAGACAAATAAAGTCCAGACCCCTCATATAACCATATTCATTTCTCCACAACAAAAGCCAACAAAGTCTTAGCAAAGTTAAGCGATCCATTTCCTAACATATTTACCATCTGACTTATTTATGATTTAATATACAAGAAATACCATAACATAAAGATTCTAAACTCAAAATTACTAGTCATTCTTTCAAAAGAAACATTGATGAGAATTTCCATACATCAAAGCTACTCAACAAATGAACTAAGAATATGCCCGGCACAAACAAACATCCTATTTATCTGATATATATATATATATATAAATCTATACCTATATAAAATCTAATATGGGTCGTCCTTAAAATAGGACGACTCAGATTTAATGAAAAAAATATCCTTCTTTCCTTCTTTTGTCGGCGGCCAGGTTCCGACCATGGCTGGCCACACCGGGGGTGGATGGGGCGGGGCGGCGGGCTGGGGGAGGGGGCGAGGGGGATAGTGGGGCGGAGGGGGAGGAGGGTTGTGGGTGGAGGGTGAGGGGGTGACGGGGCGGGCTGTGGGGGAGGGGGCGAGGGGGTGGTGGGCAGAGGGGGAGCGGGGAGGGCGGGGGGGGAGGCGCTTGTGGGCGGGGGTGGGGGGCAGCGACAGCGAAGGGTGGGAGCAGATGACCGGGTGGGGTGGGTGGGCGGACCGGGGGTTGCCTGGAGGTGGGGGCGGCGATGATTGGTGGCGGCAACGGGTGGGCGGGGACTAGGGGAGGTGGCAATTGGCGGAGGTGATTGCTGCCACCTCCTCCCAATGGATCTGGGTCGGCCTTTTAATCGGACAGCCTAGATCGAAGTTCATTTTTTTTTAAACCAATAGATCTAGGTCATCCTTGTAATTGGACAACCGAGATAAAAGTTAAGGGCAGGAAACTTTTCTGGCCCTGGCGCAAGAAAATGGGTCTCTACGTGAACAAAATCAATAATGCACACAATTATATAATAATTTATTCACTATGAATGTAACCATCATACAAAAAAATCTTTTTGAAAATATCATAACATTTAGAATATTTGTAGCCACTCTATATTTCAGTAACCTTACAACGGCACATAAAAGCGTTTAGAGACAAGTTTAAAATTTAAATACACCTTACCCATTTATAAGCTATTTAAAATTAAGTCTATTTGAATTGTATTACCGAATTAAATTGCCAGCTATAACCAAATCAATTTGGTTCAGCTCACTAAACTAAATTTCATTATAAGCTATATAAAATTAAGTTTATATAAATATTTAATTGAAATTACACCATGTTTTAGAGCACATAATCCTATAAAAAATATTAAAAATGTATATATCATATTAAATATTTAAAAACTTTCCATAAAAATAAATAAATTTCATAGTAATCAACATAAAACATAGATTTTAATTTATTTTTTTATAAATTTGGTTTTTCACTTAGTTCCCGTTTGGTTTGTATATATTTTCGGAGCACCCGAACAGGCGGCACGACCAGGATGCAGGTTGCAAGACCCATTTTTTATGTTTCTCCTCGTGGTTTTACAGTAAACATTACTCCAATAGACAAGATTGTGCGTATTTGCTGCTGGCGATGATTCTGGGTGTCTTTCCAAGAAGGTAAACACAAGGGTTAGAGGTTCTCGACTTTTGAACTCGGCAAGAGAGGACAAAAAGTGGACCACCTTTTTCCTTCCTGTTTTGAAACTTTCCCATTCCCTCCCTGCCTCCTCCATCCTATGAGTATGGACGACCCCTCACTTCCGCCGCCGCCGCCGCCGCCGCCGCCGCCGAAGTTCCCCGCCGGCGGAGCTCCGACCACCGCTGCCATCCCTTCCCCGATGCCGTCATTTACATCCTCATCGCCCTCTTCGCTGCCTCCCTTGCCCTCTCTCTCTTCATCCTCGCCGCCGTCCACAATGCCGCCGTCTTCCTCCTACTCCTCCTCCTCTCTTCTCTGGTTCTTGGGTTCGTCGTCTGGAACAAGCGCGGGTTCAGGGGAGGCGGAGCTGTCCGGTTCTTTGTGTCTCGGCTTTCCGACTCCGACCTCCGGACGGCCAAGGAGGGGCAGCTCGTCAAAGTCACCGGCGTGAGTTTTGCAGTACTGGAAGTTGTTAAAGTTTGAATCTTTTTGATGGGTGTTTGGAGTTTTTGCTGCACTGAGAACTGCCATTGATGGGAACATGAAATAGGTGTTGCTAGTTCCCTCCTACGTTAATTACAAGTGATTTGAAGACTAGTGAGCTTTTAGCTCATCATTAGCTTTTTTTCAGGTGGAATTAGGGGTTTTATGTTTTTCCAATGATTGATAACAATGGGCTTGGTCTTGGACTATTGATCCATTGGGCTCTGTAAACATTGTTCATTTACAAGAGTCGGTGCGTTGGATTTCATTTGTAAAAAGTTTGTAAATAAAAGTTATCGTTCAAGAATGATTTTTAGCTGAAATGCTTTTCATTATGTGTCAGGAAAACAGAAATTGCCAACCCTGTTGATTGATGATTTATAAGTTGATTTCCAGACTGTTTTTTTCCCTAGCTTAGAAGAACTTCCTCATCATTGAAATGTTAAAGATATGATGTATTTGAATGTGTGTTAGCTAATGTCTTTTAGGTTGATTATTACATTTACTAAAATAATCTCTTTACGGATGGCACTTTTTATTAAACCAGCAAGTTTAAATCCTTTGAAACTTACACTACCTCAGGTGTAATTTTGCTTGAAACTGACACTACTTCAAGGGTTATTTTGCTGTGTATATAAATGTCTACTGGTGGTGGTCTTAGTTACATTATCAATTAGGGACATTAGACATTAGTAGTTGTCTTAAAGTTAACAAACTCATCCTCTTTTTTCTTTTCTTGTTCATTTTAGTTTGCTTCATGTGGGAGTATATCCTTGGAATCTTCTTATGAGAAGGTGCCTAGGTGCATTTATACCTCAACACAGTTGTATGAATGCAGAAGATCTGGATCACGGTTCAGTTTTTTATGGTCAAGATTACAAAAAGCAGATTGGTATATTCAGAGGTAAGCCGCAATTTGCTTCTATTTCTTGAGCATGTGTTTCGGAATGCATTAGTTTTGCACCTGTTTCAACAAAGTTTAAAACAATGATGTTCTCCTTGTTATGGTTTTTAAGTCAATAATCTGTCACGTTCATTTTAAGTAGAACTAGATGCCATCTGTGGTAAATGTCTGAAGTGAACAACTCTCTAGGGTTGGTTTCACTAGTTTGTTAGCATTGCAATTTAGAGCCCAGCGCCTGAAGTTCTAAACGTAAATGTGTCCCTGCTAGATAAACCACAAAAGAGAAATCATCAATGACATGGAAAATTTTTTTTAACCTAAGATTCTTAATTAAACATATTTTTGTAAACTCATGTATTCAAGCATTCTTCTATGCGGGGACAACAATATTTGTTAATCATTATCAGTTTTGTGTTTTCACTTTAACTCCGCCAATGCTAAGCTTGGACAAAGGAGGGAGGTTGGTGTCACGAAGGTCATCCGGCCATCCAAAATTTTACATTTGTAATTACATGGATCCAAGTTTAGGATCCCTGTCCCCAAGGTATTAGTTTTATACTTCCACTAACTTTAGGTTTCCCTCAATTATAGGTTCTTACACACTTCATGTGTGTGGATGCACTGAAGTATTTTTTTAATGTTTTATAATATTAGCTAGCCATAGATACTACTTCTAGATATTTTGCAATATGTTCTTCTACTTCGTGTTCTAAGTTTGGATTTATAGTTGCATGATAGATAACTCCAGTTCATTTAACCCTTACAACTATTTGTATTCGGAAAAAGAAAGCCACTATGATGTTGTTATCTTAGGGAATCCACATCATGTCATCCAATGCAATATTTATATATTCAACTATTCAAATGCATTTCCTCTTAGGTATGATATTACCTCTCATATCGATTTTTTACCAGAAAATCAGTACAGATTTCTTCATAGCTGATGCAAAGTCTGGGATGAGAGCCTTAGTGAAAGCAGATAATGATGCCAAGGTTATTCCCCTTGTAATCGAAAACACCCTAGTGAAAGCAAGCAGCAAAAGCACCGAGTTATCATCTTATCTCAAAAGATGGCTTGGGGTGAGACACATTGTAGGAGAAGCTAGCATGATGAGACTGGAAGAAGGGTAACATTCCTCCCTGAATTGCACTTAGAATTAGCCTTATTTATTGCGGTTTATCTCAACGAATCTGCTTCATAGGTACATCAAAGAAGGAGACTTTGTGACGGTAGTAGGGGTGTTGGATATAGACGACGGTGTTTCTAAAATTGTTCAGCCACCGGAACCGTATTCAACTGGGTGTTTGTGGCGAAGAATTTACCTTCCTGTCGATGTTCATGGATTGATTATTGGATGATCAGGCAAAATTAACCCTGCACTGACTCCTTGTAATTAGGCAAATGAGAATCAAAATGAATTTCTAAAGTTAGAAAACCGTTCAACAGGTAGAGATTTTGTTCAGCATCCCTTCGGTTACTGATATTTTACATCTTTTTCATTTGCATATATTCAACTTCGTAATTTATCGTTTCAACTTTCATCTGTATATTTGAAGTTTAATTTATTTTGTTGCTCTTTTGCTTCTCCAACCTGACTTCACTTCAATGGTGGCTATCTATTGCATTAATCATGCCTTGTACGTATGATAATTCTCTAGTTTTGATCGTGTCATAGACTTACAGTCCCTTGTCATATGACAACTTGTTCCAGTTTTTTTTTCAGCTCTCTGTTATTGTTGGTGAAGCAGCCAAGCCGTTCCTATCTGAAAATGACTTTGAAGATGCAATGCTCACATCATTTTTATGTCCAAATATCCATGTTTTTTTTCCTTGGATTCAAGTAAACGTGTGATGAATGATACTACTAAGTCCTTTGCCATATGACGACTTATATATATATATATATATATTTATTTATTTATTTATTTATTTATTTACATATATATATAGAGAGAGAGAGAACTGCCCCTATGTGTTTGTCATGTTTGGCAGCGCATTGGGTTGGGACCGTTGGATTTCAATCCAACAGCCACTACCCCACCCCCGTTTTCCCCGTTCCCCTCACTCCTCCGGTTTTCATCCCCCGCCGGTTGCCACCCCCCCTCCCGGGCCCCCCTCCGGTTTTGTTGCTCCCCCACTGCCCCCGCTAGCCGCCGCCCTCGCCCGTATCTGCCGCGCTGCCATGTCCCCCTCCCCCACCGGCTTCATACGGTACATGCCCCACCCATCTTTGGCTGCACTCATCAGCTCCTTGTCCAACCGCGACGACGTTCTTCGCTTTCTCCGGTCCCGGGGCCTCGCCGGCGGGGAGTCGCACTCGTCGCCCGCAAGCCCCTTCTCCTCGCTGTTGACGTCGGTGCCAACCTCTCCTCCAAGCTCGACCTCCTGGAGGCCCTTGGCTGCACCCCGCGGGACGCCGCCAACCTCCTTGCCACCGCAAAGCTCTTGCATCTCAGGATCGACGGGGTTTGAGGTTTGTTTTTTTATGTTCCTTACTATCGATTTTGCAGTTTTATTTCCTCTTGTTTTTTTTGTTTTGGGGAGGATTTTTTCATCTTGTTTGCGGCGAGGGGGGGTTTGTGAGTGTTTCGGTGAGTGGGTTGGGGTAATGTTTGGATTTTGATCGATGTGGGTTGTTGTGTATCAAGGGTGGTTGTTGTTGTGGAGGAAGTGGTGATGGCAATAGCGGTAGCCATCGGGATGGTGATGATAAGGAGGAAAAGGAATTTGGACCCTTGTTAAAATTTGAGGAAGTGATGAAGGAGGCACAAGCTCGAGGAGTTAGCCTTCCATCTGACATGTTAGAAGCAGCAAAAAGCATAGGCATTTGCAAGGTTCTTTTGCTTAGGTACCTGGATTTGCAGGTAAAACTTCTATCCCCTCAACGATTTGTTAGTTTTGTAGTTTCATAATTGCTGCATTTCCATATCTGAATATTAATTGTTGGCTGACTGTTTGATGAATGTTGTTTCGTAATTTTGTTTATTTGTAGGCTTCATCTGGGCCTTTGGGTATTGCAATCAGGGGCTGCTCCATGCTTCGTAATCAGATGCTTGCTGATCCTTCCTTCCTTTTTAAAATAGGGACGGAGGTTTGTTCAATATACCTGTTATTTGAGCTTCTACTTATTTTACATTGGAAAGGTGGTTGACGACTTTCTCACATGCTAATGAATTGTGAAATTTTTATCTCATATTTTTATTGACACTTGTTGTGAGTGAAGGTGAGAACTTGCAAGTCACCTTGCGGTGAAGGTGAGAACTTCTTCTCAGAGTTGTTAGTTGTTTATGGGTGTTTCTTGATTGTTTAATGATTTCATGCTAATCGTAGCGTTGGGCACATGGCTGTTTTATGATGTGGAGGAATGGTGGCTATATTGTGATCAAATGTGGTTCTAGTTACTTTTCAGTTAATTTTCTTGCCTTCAAGTATTATTGAGAACTTTTTTCTTCCTTGTTGCCAATTTGTTTCATAAAATCTTATCAAGAAAGTATGACTATGTAACTCTTTTTCTCCCTTACTGTCAATTTGTCTCAGAAGATCTGGACAAGAACGTATAACTATGTAACTCGACAAGGAGGGTATCCAGTATATGATTGTAGGGTAATTTAGCGATGAACATTTTTAAGAAAGGTCCAGTCATATTTATGTAGGTTGCTAGAGGAGATAGATAGCTGGGGAACTTATCTCTGGACTTTGCGTTTGGAAGTTTTCAGTCATATGTTGATGAAGGCTATTGGAAATAGGATTGTGTAGTAATATATTTTTGAAATTTGGGTTCTAAAAATCCTATCATGTGGATGGAATTGGAGGAGATAACAACATAGTACATTATTTACTCTTAGATCGGGCCTTTAAACACTGTTTTGAATTAAAATTTGTTGGAATGATTTTTCATGTCGGATTTCTCAATTTTGTCTAAGAAGGTTTTGTCATGATATAGGAACAAACACATGGAATCGGTTTGAGCCACGTGTTCACAAGAGGAGCTCCTCTGAAGTGGTGAAGCAGATTACCTCCATTACAATTGAACCAAGGGTGGAGGTTGAAGTTACAATTTCCAATCCCTGGACTGTAGTCCCTGTTTTGTTACGAGCAAAAGTGAACTTCCTTTTCCTGCCTGATATCAAACTATATTTGTCACACATATCAAACATAACAAAAACATTTCAGAATAGAAAAAACGATTCAAACATAACATTTGTTTCGCCTTCAATCGAAATAATAGTGTCCGTGAATTTTTTTGTTGGCATCGAGAAGGGTTGAGATAGGATGCTCAGCAATTTTCGTAGAAGATGCAATTGGGTACATTTATTCACAATTGTGTAAATTCCTGTTTAAGTTCTCGCACCTCCGTAAGGATATGGAGCATTCTTAGGAGAATAAAAATGGTGATATGCAAAAGTACATCAAGCATTACGACAACACTACGGCGGCTGCATTAACTGCCAGTCTGCAAACATTCTGTGCTGCAAATATTGCAATGTTGATCAAACAATTCTGAAATTCGTGAATTACATTTTCCCTTCATAAGGCGTACAGAGAATTTAAAAATTCTCGTATGGCAGTCTCTATACTGCCATGTTCATAACAAAATTTGGTAAATGAGCCCTTCGTGTTAATACAGCCGCACATACAACAGAAAATAAATTGTAGTTGAACCCCACTTCCTGGTTTATGCAACTGAAATGAAGGAATCAGTGGCGTCAACTGCAGAAGAATAAATGCTTTGAAGATGCTTCCAGCAGTAAATTGTGGAGCATGCCATACCCCTCAAAGAAGGAAAGGAATTCCCTTTCGAAGAAAACAGATTTGACTCTCAACATACAGAATGGCACCCTTGTCGTTCCTAGCTTCTTTCCATCAACTTCTTTCTTAAAAGCAACATATAACTCAAATTCTGACAAAAAATCCTTCCCTCTCCTCTTGACGTCGGCATATGTAGCACAACAAGTGTCAATAAAAATATGAGATAAAAATTTCACAATTCATTAGCATGTGAGAAAGTCGTCAACCACCTTTCCAATGTAAAATAAGTAGAAGCTCAAATACCAGGTATATTGAACAAACCTCCGTCCCTGTTTTAAAAAGGAAGGAAGGATCAACAAGCATCCGATTACGGAGCATGAAGCAGTCCGTGATTGCAATACCCAAAGGCCCAGATAAAGCCTACAAATAAACATAATTACAAAACAACATTCACCAAATAGTCAGCCAACAATTAATATTCATATATGGAAATACAGCAATTATGAAACATCAAAACTAACAAATCGTTGAGGAGATAGAAGTTTTACCTGCAAATCCAGGTACCTAAGCAAAAGAACCTTGCGAATGCCTATGCTTTTTGCTGTTTCTAACACGTCAGATGGAAGGCTAACTCCTCGAGCCTGTGTCATTACTACCTCAAATTTTAACAAGGGTCTAAATTCCTTTTCCTCCTTATCATCACCATCCTGATGGCTACCGCTATTGCCATCACCACTTCCTCCACAACAACAACCACCCCTGATACACAACCCACATCGATCAAAATCCAAACATTACCCCAACCCACTCACCGAAACACTCCACTCAGCAGGGAGCTGATCAGTGCTGCCAAAGATGGGTGGGGCATGCACCGTATGAAGCCGGGGGGGGAGGAGAAGAACGCCACATATGCGGGTGGGGGCAGCGGCTGCGGCTGCTAGCTGGGGCAGTGGGGGGAGGAGCAAAACCGGAGGGGGGGAACCCGGGTGGGTGGGAGGTGGAAACCAGCGGGGGTGATGGAAACCGGAGGGGCGAGGGGGGAACGGGGGTGGGGTGGTGGGCGTTGGATTGAAATCCAACGGTCCCAACCCAATGCGTTGCGAAACATGGCAGTCCATAAAAGTATTTATATGTATATATATATATATATAGAAAATTTTCTATGCGCCGCCTTGTTTGGCAGCGCATTCTATGTAATCCATTGGATCAAAATCTAACGGACCACATACAATGCTTCCTATTCCACCCCATTCTGTTTTTTTCTTCCCCCTCTCCTCGACAGTTTCTGCAGCCACCCTGACCCTGGCCCAGCCCTGCCCCACCCCAACCCTGGCCCTGCCTCGCCCTGCCTGCAGCCGCCGTCCCCACCGCCCCTGCTAGTAACCGCAGCGGCCCCCCTCGGGTTGCTCTGCCCCCACACCCCTGGCCGCCACCTTCCTCCCCCGCCCCCGCCCACAGCTGCGGCCCCTGGCGTTCCCCCTACCCACGGTGCCACCTTCCACCACCCTCTCCGACCGGCGCCAGGGCCCTTCCCCCAGGCCCCATCCGCTCATGGCCACCCGTGCTCGGCCACCCGCGCTCGACCGTCGATACGCGTTTTCCAAGCAGCCCACCCCCCAAAGATAGCGACAGCAATGGCCAGCGGGCGGCTGGCGATGAGGTTCGCCAACAGTGGGGTGGCCGGGAAAACAGAGGCGCGGCAAAACAAACGGCGAAGAAACCGGGGAGGGTAATTTCATAATAAAAATTTAACTCGAGTCGGGATCGAATCAATTTATATTAAAAAATAAATTTTAAAAAATAAAATAATTTCATAATAAAAACTCGACTCGATTCCGACTAAAGTTAATATTAAAAAATAAATTTAAAAAATAAAATAATTTCATAAAAGAAACTTGACTCGATCCCAACACGAGTTAATATTACGAAATAAATTTTTTAAAAATAAAATAATTTCGTAATAAAAACTTGACTCGATCCCAACCCGAGTTAATATTACTAAATAAATTTTAAAAAATAAAATAATTTCGTAATAAAAACTTAACTCAGATCCCGACTCAAGTTAGTATTAACAAATAATTTTTAAAAAAAATAAAATAATCTTGTAATAAAAAATTAACTCAATCCCGATAATTTTGTAATAAAAATTAACTTGATCGAGTCAAGTTTTTATTTTTTTATTACGTAATTATTAACTCGAGTCGGGATCGAGTTAAGTTTTTATTACGAAATTATTTTATTTTTTTAAATTTATTTCGTAATATTAACTTGAGTTGGGATCGAGTCAAGTTTTTATTACAAAATATTTTTTTTAAAAAAAAATTTATTTTGTAATATTAACTCGAGTAAGGATCGAGTCAAGATTTTATTATGAAAATATTATTTTTTTAAATTTATTTCATAATATTAACTCGAGTCAGGATCGAGTTAAATTTTTATTATGAAATTATTTTATTTTTTAAAATTTATTTCGTAATGTTAACTCAAGTCGGGATTGAATCAATTTTTTTATGAAATTATTTATTTTTTAAATTTATTTTGTAATATTAATTTTAGTGGGGATCGAGTCAAGTTTTATTATAAAATTATTTTGTTTTTTAATTTATTTTTTAATATAAATTTGACTCGGTCATGACTCGGTCATGACTCGAGTCAAAGTTTTATTACAAAATTACCCTCCTCTATTTCTTCCCTGTTTGTTTTGCCATGCCTCTGTTTTGCCGGCCACCCCACCGTTGGAGAACCTCATTGCCGGCCGCCCGCTGGCCATTGCTGTCGCTGTCTCGGGGGTGGGTAGGTTGCTTGGAAAATGGGCAGCGGCGGTCGGGAGCGGGTGGTCAGGCATGGGCGGTCGTGAGCGGGCGGCGTTGGGGGGAAGGGTCACAGTGCCGGTCGGGTTGGGGAGGGTGGTGGAAGGTGGCGGCCGAAGTAGGGGGAGCGCATGGGTTCGCGGCTGCGGGAAGGGGCAGGGGAAGAAGGTGGCAGCTGGGGGTGTGGGGGCAGAGCAACCTGAGGGGCTGCCGCAGCTACTAGCGGGAGCGGACAGGGATAATGGCTGCGGGTGGGGTCGGGGCCAGGGCAGGGCTCGGCAGGGCTCGGGCCAAGGGCGGCACAAGGCAGGGCCAGGGGTAGGGTGGCGGTGGAAACCGTCGGGAAGGGGGAAGATATAAAATAGAAGGGGATGGAATAAGAAGGATTGTATGTGCTCCGTTGGATTTTGATCCAACGAACTCCATACAATACACTACACTACGTTAAACAAGGCAGCATATAGTAAATCTTTTATATATATATATATATATATATATATACACGCGCTCAAAGGATTTCATCCATCTCAGCGTACATTAAAGATTAGCCATTAGATTAAGATTGTTGGGTGAGGGTTCGGTCTCCTTTCCGAATAAGGGTTCAGCCTTGGATGAGTACCCCTTCCACTATACTATGGATGAGTTCCTGGGGACGCCGACGATGCGAACCATTTCGCCGCTTGCATCGGCGTCGCCGTTGGCGCGATCGAGGAGCACCGATGATGCCGCCGGCAAGCCTCCCTGCCGTCAGAACAGCCTCGCTGGGCAGGGGTCGTTCACCCTCCCAGCCCCGCTCTCCGGGAAGGCGACGGAGGAGATTTGGTCTGAGATCTGGTCTGCCATAGGCCTTTCAATATGGTCATCAACGTCTTCCTCGATTGGTTATGGCACTGCTCTAACACACCCGCATCAGCTCTGTCGCCGTCAATGACCGCCTCGCTGATACAAGTCCACCTGGCGGCAGGTGATGGGGAAAGAGGATAAGTTGCGCCGATGAAGCGGGAGGGGAAAAGGTGGAATTTTTTATTTTTTTATTTTTATTTTTGAACCATCTTAAACCTGGGAATGACCTTAAACCGAGAATTTGAGCCTGCTTGCCAATGCAGGGCAACAAGAAGCTTCTGATGATTAGGTGTCTTAATGTTCCTCAATTGACTCCCATCTGGCCTCACGGGACCTCATTATCTTCTTTTTCATTTTAGGTGGATATCGAACATAACATTGAAGCTGAACTAGAAATTCATGGAACAGAAGTGGATGACCCGGATATCGTGACCAAATGAAGGTAGTGGTGAAAGCGTGGCCGTCCAGACCAGATCAACACATTTATATGGAGGTATAGCACATCTAATTAAATTGATTTGCTTAAATCTTTATTACATGCTCATTCTATAAATAAAAGCTTTTATTTTCTATGTGAAAGAACCAAGAAGAAGAAGTCGTTGAACAAAGAAGTGCAAACAATTCTGATGTTGAAGAAGGTCCAACAAATGGAGATCCTGCAGCAAGGGTGAAGCCTGGATTGAAGATTGGGATTTTAGCAACTAGAACCTCTTTGGCAGGGATTATTCCCATCTTAAAAAATTTGGGTAATTATCATGAGAAAAACCTATATGATAAGCTTCTCTTGGGGGCTTCCCTTCGGTTCATACTGGCATCTTTTGTGTTTGGTGTGACACTCCTTCGAGGTTGTTTATTTTTTGAGATCTTCCTAGTGAATAATCCTAAGTCCATCGAGAGAATTAAGTTTGTTCGAGGGCTGCCATAGTCTCTATAACCATGGTCATGATCTTTGATTTTGCCCTCATAATCAAACGAGCTTACTAATTACCACACATTAGAATGAAATGAAATCTGAGTATACGCAAAGGGGTTGATGTGTTCATCAGTAATTGTTGGCTTTAGGATTATTCGTTGTGAAGATCTCAGAGATGAAAAAAATGGATGGCCTTGAAGGAGTGTCACACCAAACACAAAAGAGGCCAGCATAAATAGAAGGGAATCCTCCAAGAGAAGCTTATCATACAAGTTTTTGTCATGGTAATTACCCAAATTGTTGAAGATGGGAATAGTCCTTGCTAAAGAGGTACTAGCTTTTGAATAAAATGTATTCAATTTATAAATAAGAATAGATGACTTTTGAATAAAATGTATTCAATTTATAAATAGGAATAGATGATACTTTTTGGCCGGGACTATTCTTATCTTCAACAATTTGGGTAATTATCATGAGAAAACCTGTATGGTAAGCTTCTCTTGGGGATTCCTTTTTCATACTGGCCTCTTTTGTGTTTGGTGTGACACTCCTTCAAGGCCATTCATTTTTTCATCTTTGAGATCTTCCCAACGAATAATCCTAAAGCCTCCTTTACGTACACTCAGATTTCATTTCATTCTGATGTGTGGTAATTAGTAAGCTCGTTTGATTATGAAGGCAAAATCAAAGATCATGACCATGGTTATGGAGACTATGGCAGCCCTCGTACAAACTTAATTCTCTCGATGGATTTAGGAATATTCATTGGGAAGATCTCAAGATGAAAAAATAAACAGCTCCAAACACAAAAAATGCCAGTATGAACAGAAGGGAAGCCCCAAGAGAAGTTTATCATATAGGTTTTTCTCATGGTAATTACCCAAATTGTTAAAGATGGGAATAATCCTTGCCAAAGAGGTACTAGCTTTTGAATAAAATGTATTCAATTTATAAATAGGAATAGCTGATACCTCTTTAGCGGGGACTATTCCTATCTCAACAATTCGGGTAATTACCGTGAGAAAATCTATATGATAAGCTTCTCTTGGTGTCAACAAAATTTCTTAGCCATACTTGTTGCTAGTTACTTCCTAGTTAATCCAAGTGATTTGAAGGCTACTGAGTCTGAGTTTTTTGCTCATCTTTAGTTTTTTTCTGGTGACATTGATGTTATATCTAAGTTGAGGGCAATGTGCGTGGTGTTGGAAATGTTGATCCATTAAGTTTGTCAACATTGTTCGTTTACAAAAGTCAGTACGTTGGATTTATTTTGTAAAAAGTTTGAAGGTAAAATGTTATTGTTAAAGAATGATTTTTAGCTGAAATGTTTCTCATTATTTGTTAGCAAGACAAAAAGCTAATTACTAAATCTCTATTTGCCAACCCTGTTGATTGATGAGTTATAAGTTGATTACTAGACAGTGCTTTTTCTGTTTGCTTACAGGAAGTGCCTCATCAGTTTGTAATTGAATGTATGTTGGCCAATGTTTTTGATGTTGATTATTACATTTGCTAAAATAGTCTCTGTAGTTGACACTTTTTATTAAACCAGCAAGTTTAAATCCTTTGAAAATGACATTACTTAAGGGGTTATTTTGCTTAAAACTGACACCACTACAGGGTTATTTTTCTATGTATATAAATATCTACCGGTGTTGGTGTTTGTTAGTTATATTATCAATTAGATACATGAGTAACTGTTTTAAAGTAAATAAGCTTATCCATTTTTTGTTTTTTGTTCATTTAGTTTGCTTCATGTTGGAGTACATCATTGGAATCTACTTATGAGAAGGTGCCTGGCTAGGTGCATTTACACCTCAACACAGTTGTACGAATGCAGAGGATCCGGAGCACGGGGGTCAGTCTTTTATTCTTAAGATTATGAAAAAGTAGACTGGTATATTCCAAGGCAAGCAGCAATTTTGTTCCATCTCTTGAGAGATGGTTTTGGAATGCATTAGATTTGCACCTGTTTTAGCAAAATTTAAAATAATGATATTCTCCTTGTTATGGTTTTTAAGTCAATATTTGTTTATGTTCATTTTAAGTAAAGTTAGATGCCGCCAGTGGTAAATGTTTGAAGTGAACAACTTTCTAGGGTTGGTCTCACTAGTGTGTTAGCATTAGAGCCCAACACTTGAAGTTCAAAGTGTAGTTGTGTCTCAGCTAGATAAACCACAAAAGATATATCATCAATGCCGTGGGAATTTGTTTTTAACCGAAGGATCTTAATTAAACATATCTTTGGTGGCGTGGTGTAAACTCATGTATTCGAGCATTCTTGTTTGTAGGAGTAACACAATTTGTTTGTCATTATCAGTTTTATACTCTTAACTCCTCCAATGCTAAGCCTAGACAAAGGAGGGGGCGTTGGCATCAGGAAGGGCATCCGACCATTCAAAATTTTACGTTTGTAATTACATAGATCCTAGTTTTGGATCATTGTTACCAACACCCTTTGGTTATTAATTTTAATATTATAAACTTCTACTAACATTAGGTTTCCCCTAACTATAGGTTCTTATACACTTCACTTTTGTGGGTGCACTGAGTTTTCTTTGATGGTTGTAATGTATTGATGAGCCATAAATACTTCATTCTAGTTATTTTGCAATTTGTTCTTCTTCTTAATTTTTATAAATTTGGATGTTGAGTTGTAAGATAGATTGCTCAAGTTCATTAATTGCCACAACTATTATTTGTTGCATGATAGATTGCTCAAGTTCTCCAAAGAGGTATTAGTTGCCAAACTCCTAATCTTCGATCCAAGCTTCACCCTTGCGTCAAGATCTTCATTTGTTGGATCTTCTTTAACATCAGCATTGTTTAGGCTTCTCTGTTGCATGACTTCTTCTTGGTTCTTCACGTAGAAAATAAAAGTTTTTATTTACAGAATGAGTATCTAATAAATATTTAAGCAAATCAATTTAATTAGTTGTATTATACTTCTACATCACCGTTACCTTCATTTGGCGTCTTGATATTTTTGTCACCCACTTTTCTTTCATGAATGACTTTAAATTTATCGTATTTACTTTTATAAATAAAATAAAAGGGTTAAAAACACTATATTTAGTAGAAATTTTATAATAATCTTCAGTTTAATTTTTTTATTTATTTATGTGAATTTTGAATTATGAGACCCACTAAATTATTATAAATAAAATGTATAGTTCATATAAGTTATATAAGTTGTATTTCATGTATATATGCCTTAAAAGAAAGATTAATTATGAGCAAAATATCTCAATTTACTTTAGATTTTTGGTGTGATCTTTCTATAAACAAAATATTGGCAATCATTTTCCTCGTAAAAGATCCAAGAAGAATAACGCTTTGAGCAAAGTACCTTGAGCATTTTAGATGTTGACGCACTTCTAACGAGAGGGGTGGCAGAAGTTAGAAGGGTCGACTATGCTTATTTGGTGCAATTTGGAATAAAAATTGCGACATTGGTAACTAGTACCTCTGCAGCTGGGACCTATCCCCGTATTCGGCAGTTCGGATGGATGATAACCATGCAAACAACTTGTGTGACAAGCGTCTCTTGGGGGCGTCCCTTTGTGCCCATGCTTGCCTCCTTCCTATCCGGTGCAGGGTCGTCCAATCATTCGCCTTGATTTCTTCCCAGTAAATGATCCTAAATCTATTAGGAAGATCAAGTTTGTCATTGGCGTTGCTGTAAGCTCTACAGCCATGGCCGTGGCCTTTTGTATTGCCCTCATAATTCGACGAGCTTACTGGAAATTACCATGTATCAACCCAAAATTTGTGTAGAATAATGATTTCACTTCGTTACTATCTTCAGCAAGTTTGCCGTGTACAGGAAGTTGGATAGAGACGGCGGTGTACCTAAAATTGTTCAGCCACCGGAACCGTATTCAACTGGGTGTTTGTGGCGAAGAATTTACCTTCCTGTCGATGTTCATGGATTGATTATTATTGGATGATCAGGCAAAATTAACCCTGCACTGACTCCTTGTAATTAGGCAAATGAGAATCAAAATGAATTTCTAAAGTTAGAAAACCGTTCAACAGGTAGAGATTTTGTTCAGCATCCCCTCGGTTACTGATATTATACATCTTTTTCATTTGCATATATTCAACTTCGTAATTTAATGTTTCAACTTTCGTCTGTATATTTGAAGTTTAATTTATTTTGCTGCTCTTTAGCTTCTCCAACCTGATTTCACTTCAATGGTGGCTGTCTATTTCATTAATCATGGCCTTGTACCCAATATAATTCTCTAGTTTTGATCGTGTCATAGACTTGTAAGTCCTTTGTCAGATGACAACTTGTTCCAGTTTTTTCAGCTTTCTGTTATTGTTGGTGAAACAGCCAAACCCTTCGCTATCTGAAAATGACTTTGAAGATGCAATGCTCACATCATTTTTTATGTCCAAATATCCATGTTTTTTTTCCTTGGATTCAAGTAAACGTGTGATGAATGATACTACTAAGTCCTTTAGGATATGACGACTTTTATTTGTCTTTTGAATATATATATATATAGGAATGCTCCTATGCGCTGCGCTGCCTTGATTGGCAGCGCATAGGCAGCGCATGGAAGGGGAGCCGTTGGATTGAAATCCAACGGCTCCCCCATCCTTCCCCCCCAGCCAACAAGCCCGCCCACTACTTCACGCCCGCCAGCCGCTACTGCCCCGCCCGCTGCCGCGCCCTTGCTGCCCCGGCCTCGCCCTTGCCATGCCCCCGCCCGCCCCGTTCCCCCCCACCAGCTGCCTTTGCCCCTCCCCTGTTTCACCCTTGCCCCTGCCCCCGCCCCACTGCCGCCGAGTGTCTCCCCGGGTGCCCATCCGACCACGCCGCCAAGGCCGCTCTTCACACCCCCCTCCCCCCAGCTTTGCCCCCACCCAGTGCCGTCTCCCCTGCCGCCCAGTTTCCTCCCCCTCTCCGCCCGTTTCACCCCAACCCCGCGCTGGCGTCACCAACAGCACCGCCAACGGTGGCGGGAAAAAATAGGGGCGGTGGGGAGGAGGGCGGGTGGAAAGGGCGATGGAAATTTCGTAATAAAAATTTAATTCACTCCCGAATAAATATTACGAAATAAATATTAAAAATAATTTTAAAAAATAAACAACTATAAAATAAAAACGTGATTCGCTCCAGCTCGAATCAATACTATAAAATTGATTTTTAAATTTTTTTAAAAATACAATAGCATAAAATAAAAACTTGACTCGCTCTCGCCACGATCGAGTAAAGTGTTAATTACAAAATAAATTTTAAAAAAAATAAAATAATTCGGTAATAAAAATTTGACTCGCTCATTTCTCGAGTCAGGTTTTTAATTTTTTTAATTTTTTTAAAATTGACTCGAGTCAATAAAAATTATTTTTAAAAATTTATTTCTTAATAATGACTCCATTCGCAATAAAAAACTTGACTCGGTCTTTACCTGAGTCAATATTACAAAATAAATTAAAATAATAAAATAATTTTGTAATAAAAACTTGACTCGATCGAGCACGAGATTGAGTCAATATTACGAAATAATTGAAAAAAATAAAAATTTATTTTGTAATTAAAACTTGACCCGATCCTACGCGGGATCGAGTCAAGTTTTTATTACAAAATTTTTTAATATTTTTTAAATTGATTTCATAGTAATAAATTAAAAAAATAAAATAATTTTGTAATAAAAACTTGACTCGATCCCACTGAGGATGGAGTCAATATTATGAAATAAATTAAACGAGTCAATTTTAAAAAAATCAAAAAAATTAAAAATTAGACTCGAGAAAGGAGCGAGTCGTGAGCGAGTCAAGTTTTTATTACGAAATTATTATTATTTTTTAAAATTTATTTTATAATTAAAACTTGACTCGGTCTTGCACGGGATCGAGTTAACTTTTTATTACAAAATTATCTTATATTTTTTAAATTTATTTTATAGTATTAAAAACTTGACTCAAGAAATGAGCGACTCAAGTTTTTATTACCAAATTATTTTATTTTTTTGAAATTTATTTTATAATTAAAACTTGACTCAATCTTGCGTAAGAGCGAGTCAAGATTTTATTTTATTGTATTATATTTTTAAAAAAATTTAAAATCAATTTTATAATATTAACTCGAGTTGGAGCGAGTCAAGTTTTTATTTTATAGTATTTTAGTTTTTAAAATTATTTTTAATATTTATTTCGTAATATTGACTCATGAACGAGTTAAATTTTTATTACGAAATTGCCATCGCCCCTTCCACCCCGCCCTTATTTTTTTGCGCCACCATTACCAATGTTATTGGTGACGCCGACATGGGGTTGAGGCGAAACAGGCGGAGAGGGGGAGGTAATTAGGCCGGTAGGGGGAGACGGTGCAGGGTGGGGGAAACTGAGGGGGAGGGGGTTGAAACAGGGTAGGGGGTTGAAACAGGGCAAGGGGGAGGGGAAGCTCCGCCCTGGGTGGGGGTGGGTAAAGTGTAGCCTTGGCGGTGCGGTTGGATGGGCACCGGGGTAGACGCTTGGTAGCAGTGGGGCAGGGGCAGGGGGAAGGGGGAAACAAGGAGGGGGCAAAGGCGACCGGTGGGGCGGGGAACAGGCGGGTGGGGGCGAGGAAAGGGCGGGGCCGGGGCGGCAACGGCGCGGTGACGGGCAGGGTAGCAGCGACTGGCGGATCGGCGGTGGTGGGCTGGTGGCCGGGAAGAAGCGGGAAGAAGTGGGAAGAAGTGGGCAGGCCTATTGGCTAGGGTGGGGGAGAAGGATGGGGGAGCTGTTGGATTTTAATCCAACGGCTCCCCTTCCATGCGTTGCCTATGTGCGGCCAATCAAGGCAGCGCATAGTGCATAGGAACATTCTTTTATATGTATATATATATTGTTATACGCGCTCAAAGGATTTCATCCACCCTGAGCGTACATTAAAGATTAGCCGTTAGATTAAGATTGATGGGTGAGGGTGCGTCCTGCTTTCCGAATAAGGGTTCAGCCTTGGATGAGTACCCCTTCCACTATACTATGGATGAGTTCCTGGGGACGCTGACGATGCGAACCATTTCGCCGCTTGCATCGGCGTCGCCGTTGGCGCGATCGAGGAGCACCGATGATGCCGCCGGCAAGCCTCCCTGCCGTCAGAACAGCCTCGCTGGGCAGGGGTCGTTCACCCTCCCAGCCCCGCTCTCCGGGAAGACGACGGAGGAGATTTGGCCTGAGATCTGGTCTGCCATAGGCCTTTCAATATCTTCATCAATGTCTTCCTCGATTGGTTATAGCCCTGCTCTAATACACCCGCATCATCTCTGCCACCGTCAATGACCGCCTCGCTGATACAAGTCCACCTGGCGGCGGCAGGTGATGGAGAAAGAGGATAAGTTGGGCCGATGAAGCGGGAAGGGAAAAGGTGAAATTTTTTTGAACCATCTTAAACCAGGGAGTGACCTTAAACCGAAAATTTGAGCCTGCTTGCCAATGCAACCAAATGGGCAACAAGAAGCTTCTGATTAGGTGCCTTGATGTTCCTCAATTGGCTCCCATTTGGCCTCATGAGACTTCATTATCTTCTTTTTCATTTTAGGTGGTTATCGAACATAACATTGAAGCTGAACCAGAAATTCATGAAACAGAAGCGGATACGCAGAATATCGAGCGTCAAATGAAGGTAATGGTGAAAGCGTGGCCGTCGAGGACCAGATCAACTCATTGATATGAAGGTATAACACATCTAATTTAATTGATTTGCTTAAATCTTTATTACATGCTCATTCTACAAATAAAAGCTTTTATTTTCTATGTGAAAGAACCAAGAAGAAGAAGTCGTTGAACCAAGAAGAAGAAGTCATTGAACAAAGAAGTGTAAACAATTCTAATGTTGAAGAAGGTCCAACAAATGGAGATCATGCAGCAAGGGTGAAGCTTGGATCGAAGATTGGAATTTTGGCAGCTAAAACCTCTTTGGCGGGGACTATTCCCATCTTTAACAATTTGGGTAATTACCATGAGAAAAACCTGTATGATAAGCTTCTCTTGGGGGGTTCTTTATGTTCATGTTGGCCTCTTTTGTGTTTGGGTCACGGCTGTCTATTTTTTCATCTCGTGACCTTCCCAATGAATAATCCTAAATCTATTAAAAGAATTAAGTTTGTACAAGGGCTGCCATAGTCTCCATAACCATAGTCATGATCTTTGGTTTTGCCCTCGTAATCAGACAAACTTACTGATTACCACATATCAGAATGAAATGAAATCTGAGTGTATGTGAAGGGGTTGATATGTTCATCAGTAATTGTTGGCTTTAGAATTATTCATTGGGAAGATCTTAGAGATGAAAAAATGGACGGTTTTGAAGGAGTGCCACACTAAACACAAAAGAGGCGAGCATGAACAGAAGGGAATCCCCAAGAGAAGCTTATAATACATGTTTTCTCATGGTAATTACCCGAATTGTTGAAGATGGGAATAGTCCCCACCAAAGAGGTACTAGCTTTTGAATAAAATGTATTCAATTCACAAATAGGAATTGCTGATACCTCTTTGGTGGGGACTATTCCTGTCTCAACAATTCGGGTAATTACCGTAAGAAAAACCTGTGTGATAAGCTTCTCTTGGTGTCAACAAAATTTCTTAGCCATAGGTGTTGCTAGTTACTTCCTAGTTAATCCAAGTGATATGAAGGCTACTGAGTCTGAGTTTTTGGCTCATCTTTAGTTTTCTTTTCTGGTGGCATTGATGTTTTATCTAAGTTGAGGGCAATGGGCATGGTGTTGGAAATGTTGATCCATTAAGTTTGTCAACATTGTTCGTTTACAAAAGTCAGTACGTTGGATTTTTATTGTAAAAAGTTTGAAGGTAAAATATTGTTATTAAAGAATGATTTTTTGCTGAAATGTGTCTCATTATTTGTTAGCGAGACAAAAAGCTAATTACTAAATCTCTATTTGCCAACCATGTTGATTGATGAGTTATGAGTTGATTACTAGACAGTGCTTTTCTGTTTGCTTACAGGAAGTTTTTTGTCATTATGTATTTGAATGTATGTTGGCTATTGTTCTTGATGTTGATTATTGCATTTGCTAAAATAGTCTCTCTGCACTTGGCACTTTTTATTAAACCATCTGGTTTAAATCTTTTGAAAATGAAACTACTAAAGGGGGTCATTTTGCTTGAAATTGATACCACTGCAGGTGTTATTTTTCTGTGTATATAAATGTATACTGGTGGTGTTAGTTATATTATCACTTAGATACTTGAGTATCTGTTTTAAAGTTAATAAGCTTATCCATTTTCTGTTTTTTGTTCATTTAGTTTGCTTCATGTTGGAGTACATCATTGGAATCTTCTTATGAGAAGGTACCTAGCTAGGTGCATTTACGCCTCAACACAGATGTATGAATGCAGACGATCCAGAGCATGTGGGTCAGTCTTTTATGCTTAAGATTATGAAAAAGCAGATTGGTATGTTCCGAGGTAAGCAGCAATTTTCTTCCATATCTTGATAGATGGTTTTGGAATGCATTAGATTTGCACCTGTTTTAGCAAAATTTAAAATAATGATATTCTCCTTGTTATGGTTTTTAAGTCAATATTTGTTTATGTTCATTTTAAGTAGAGTTAGATGCCACCAGTGGTAAATGTCTGAAGTGAACTACTGTCTAGGGTTGGTCGCACTAGTTTGTTTGCGTTAGAGCCCAACACTTGAAGTTCCAAGTGTAGTTGTGTCTCGGCTAGATAAACCACAAAAGATATATCATCAATGCCATGGGAATTTGTTTTTAACCGAAGGATCTTAATTAAAGATATCCTTGGTGGCTTGGTGCAAACTCATGCATTCCAGCATTCTTGTATGTGGGAGTAACACAATTTGTTTGTCATTATTAGTTTTATACACTTAACTCCTCCAATGATAAGGCTAGACTAAGGAGGGGCATTGGCGTCACGAAGGGCATCCGGCCATCCAAAATTTTATATTTGTAATTACATGGATCCTAATTTTGGATCATTGTTACCAACACCCTTTAGGTATTAGTTTTAATATTATAAACTTCTACTAACATTAGTTTTCCCTCAACTATTGGTTCTTATACACTTCACTTTGCGCAATGAGTTTTCTTTGATGGTTGTAATGTTTTGATTAGCCATAAATACTTCATCCTAGTTATTTTGCAATTTGTTCTTCTACTTAATTTTTCTAAATTTGGATTTTGAGTTGCATGATAGTTGCTCAAGTTCATTAACTGCTACAACTATTATTTGTTGCTTGATAGATTGCTCAAGTTCTCCAAAGAGGTACTAGCTGCCAAACTCCCAATCTTCGATCCAAGCTTCACCCTTGCATCAAGATCTCCATTTGTTTGATCTTCTACAACATCAGAATTGTTTACACTTCTTTGTTCAATGACTTCTTCTTGGTTCTTCACGTAGAAAATAAAAGCTTTTATTTATAAAATGAGCATCTAATGAAGATTTAAGCAAATCAATTTAATTAGTTGTATTATACCTCTATATCAATGTGTTGATCTAGTCCGGGTACGGGCTCACTTTCACCGTTACCTTCATTTGGCGTCCCGATATTTTGGTCATCCACTTCTTTTCATGAACAACTTTATATTTTTCGTATTTACTTTTATAATTAAAATGAAAGGGTTGGAAAAAATATATTGAGTTAAAATTTTATAATAATTTTTATTATTAATTTTTTTATTCATTTATGTATGCCTTAAAAGAAAGATTAAATAGAAGCAAAATATCTCAATTTTCGTTAGAGTTTTGGTGTGATCTTTCTACGAACAAAATGTTGGCAATCGTTTTCCTCGTAAAAGAACCAAGAAGCAGAACGCTTTGAGCAAAGTACCTGGAGCATTTTGGATGTTGAAGCAGTTCCAACAAGAGGGGAGGCAGAAGTTTAAGGGTCGACCATGCGTATTTGGTGCAGTTTGGAATAAAAATTGCGACATTGGCAACTAATACCTCTGTGGCTGCCGGGCTTCCCTTGTGTCCATGCTTGCCTCCTTCCTATCCGGTCCAGGGTCGTCCGCTCATTCGTCTTGATTTCTTCCCAATGATCCTAAATCTATTAGGAAGATCAAGTTTGTCATTGGCATTGCTATAAGCTCTACAGCCATGGTCGTGGTCTTCGGTATTGCCCTCATAATTCGACAAGCTTACCCGAAATTACCATGTATCGACCCGAACTTTGTGTAGAATAATGATTTCACTTCTTTACTATTTTCAGCAAGTTGGCCGTGTACAGGAAATTGGATATTATTTTTTAATTTCAATATGTTTTGGGGGTGTTGTCTTTGGGGCCACCAATTATTTCACAACTCCACCGGAAATATACACAATATTTTTCCGGTGGAGTTGTGGCAATAAACTAAAAGCCTCCAATTTCAACCCAAAATTGCGTCCAAATGTAGGTGCTTGGAAGAGTAAGTCATTAGCTCACGAATGATGTCCGCTATTTACAATTCTCTGCAGCGCATAAATGCTTCATCAGAGAGTACTTTAGCATAAAAGAAAAGAAATCAATCTTAAAACCTAATTACTGAAATAACACCAGCATAACTCACATACCTAAAAAAAACATTGACAGAGTGCTAATCATGTAACTAATGTTTTCACATAAAAGCTTAATCCCAGTTCAAGTTTAGTAAAACCAAACACAATGAAGCAAATGAATAGGCTCTTCCCCTCCATTAAGTCTACTTGATCTTCTTTTTGGCCTAAGCTGCACAACCTACAGGAATAAAAGATAAGCAATTAACCAAAGGCATCAGCGGAAAGGCAGTGGCTTGACTTCATAAACCAAAACCTAATTGCTGTGTCCACACTTCATCTTCCTGCAGTTGACAGCACGAGGATGACGCCGTGCATTACACCTCATTAAAACACAAGATAATTGTCCCCTTATAAAGAGGAAGCTCGCGTCACATTCTAATAATGAATTTAACTCACAAAGGCAACTGAACAATATCAATGAATACGAATTTTTCTTTCTTTTTGTCGGTCTATGGTCTTTTTTCCGGATGGCCAACTGAACAATGTCAATGAAAGCGAATTTTTCTTTCTTTTTGTCGTCCTATGGACTTTTTCCCCATGGTCAACTGAATTTTTCTGATGGCCAACTGAACAATATCAATAAATACGATTTTTTCTTTCTTTTTGTCGTTCTATGGTCTTTTTCCTCATGGCCAACTGCAGTTTCCTATCAAACCGTGAAGGTTTTGGCTTTACAAGATGTCAAAGCTGTCCACATCATTTATGGAAGGTTTCCATAGGAAATTTTAACTATTTAAACATCTTCAGCCTGATAGCTTCCAGCCTCTACCATGAGAAGGAGTTGGGAAGAAATGAGTCTTTCCTATGTCCTCCCAGTTCCTGCTTTGGTGCCCTCTCCCTTCCCATCTCAACTTGTTACATACTTATACTTTATGTATGATATCTATCTATCATATTGCCCTTCCACAATCTTCCTTACCATCATAGGCTTTCATTCTTTCAGGTAAATGATAATAATCTCCATATTGACGCGGGGAACCTGCACACACTGAATGGAGAGGATGATGAGTTGGGCAATGAAGCAGGTCATGAATATTTACACATAGTAAGTAGAGAATATTTTTTTTATTTGAAGGGTGTAATAGAAGTGATTGTGCAGGGTGTTTCATCTTTTCCTTTTAGGTGGATATCGAACATAACATTGAAGCTGAACTAGAAATTCATGAAAACAGAAGTGAATGACCAGAATATCGAGACGCCAAATGAAGGTAATGGTGAAAGCGTGTTCGTACTAGGACCAGATCAACACATTGATATGGAGGTATAACACATCTAATTAAATTGATATGCTTGAATCTTTATTACATGCTCATTATATAAATAAAAGCTTTCATTTTCTATGTGAAAGAACCGAGAAGAAGAAGAAGTCGTTGAACAAAGAAGTGTAAACAATTCTGATGTTGAAGAGGGTCAAACAAATGGATATCTTGCAGTAAGGGTGAAGGTTGGATCGAAGATTGGGATTTTGGCGGCTAGTACCTCTTTGGCAGGGATTATTCCCATCTTCAACAATTCGAGTAATTACCATGAAAAACCTGTTTGATAAGCTTCTCTTGGGGGTTTACTTCTGTTTATGCTAGCCTCTTTTGGGTTTGGTGTGACACTCCTTCAAGGCCGTCCATTTTTTCATTTCGAGATCTTCTCAATAAATAATCCTAAATCCATGAGAAGAATTAAGTTTGTTACAAAGGCTGCTATAGTCTCCATAACTCATGGTCATGATCTTTGGTTTTGCACTCATAATCAGGCGAGCTTACTAATTACCACACATTAGAATGAAATGAAATCTGAGTGTATATGAAGGGGCTGATATGTTCATTAGTAAATGCTGGCTGTTAAGTTCTACACACGAACAGTTTAAATTTTTTTTTTTGTCTTTTGGTAAGAATGAAATGATGCCCACTTATTAACAATTGTCTGCAGCACACAAATGCTTCATCAGAGAGTACTTTAGCATAAAAGAAAACAAATCAATCTTAAAACCTAATTACTGAAATAACACCAGCATAATCTGCATACCTAAAAAAATCATTGACAGAGTGCTAATCATGTCAACTAATGTTTTAACATAAAGTTGCTTAATCCGAGTCCAAGCTTAGTAAAAACCAAACGCAATGAAGGATGAATGGGCTCTTCTCCTCCATTGAGTCTTCTTGATCTTCTTTTTGGCCTAAGCTGCACAACCTACAGGAATAAAAGATGAGCAATTAACCAAAGGCATCAACGAAGGCAGTGGCTTGACTTCATAAACCAAAACCTAATTGCTATGTCCACACTTCATCTTCCTGCAGTTGACAGCACGAGGATGACGTCGCGTATAACACCTGGTTAAAACACAAGATAATTGTCCTAGAATTGTGGTTAATGGTTTCTACGGGAGGTTACTGATAGTCCTTGTGATTTGCGTTTGTAATTTCCCACAAAATTATAAACCACCTTCAACTTCCTACTACTAGAATAAATTTCCTCGGGTAGTCTCTCTTCACTCAGAGATCATCATTAGCCTTAAATTATAGATAATGGCAATCTTTAAAGATGGTTGAGTTTCCTAACGAGCCTATTGATAATCGGTATTTTAGCTAAATACTATGTCAAACAAACTTCAACTTCCTCTAACCACCAAAAAAATATTAAGTATCATAGAAATTAAGGCAAACATTTAACGGGCAGTGCCAGCCAAGACGTGTAAATACCAAGCAACCACAATCCACAGAAATTACAGCTATCATGTCTAGTATCAACCACCGTGAATCTGAACCAAGACAAACTCATGAATCCGTTTACAGTTTAGCAAAGAATCAGACAGAAGGTGTGCCCATCATATCAAATACATTTCCATAAATATAATAAATGAATTCGCAACTTGTGCAAATATTAATTTGTTCAAAATCACATCCACCTAACATTACCAATGACTATTGACACAAACAAAAATAAAGAAACTAAGATGACAATTAAAACAATTAATTTGTATTTCCTGGCCAGCGCCATCAATGACGGCTCAATGGTCAATAATCCCACCACGCAGTTGCAGCACAAGATGCAAAGGTCGACTCTAGACTCCCAACCACACCCAGAAAACAACAAAATCATATATCAAAACCACCCACCACAACACGACACAACACACCAAAAATCTTCGTCCATCAAAACAATCAAGCACCAAGCTGTTAAATGGTTCGGGTTTTGAGGCGCTATTGGGCTTTAGGCTTCGTGTGGTCTCTGAATGGGCCTGGACTTTCTTCTTAAATGTGGTGAATGGGCCTTTTGTTGGTCTGGTGCCTTTGATTATTAAGCTTATGAAGCTCTGGCTTCTCAGTTGGGAGTGAATTGGGGATCTAACCTCTTTTATTTATTTATTTATATTTTTAAAGAAAAGACATTAGTGCCAGGATCTCCATGTCTACGCCAACAGTGCCAAATTATTGCCTACAATGTTAATTATAAAATTACTGGACATTACATTTGACATAATGAAGGCATGAAGCCTTCAAAATATGTAAGTAGGCCTCGAATTAATTACATCATAAAAACCCCAGCACTTTACTAACAGCGCTTGATAATTATATTAAAAAAAGGAAACTAGTTCTCGTTCAGATTAGTTAGTGTATTTTTATATTAGAATTATAAAGCTATCTCTATATTATTTTATTGAAGTCTTCAGGAAATTACACAACTAGCTTGCATGGGGTTCCGATAGTGTATTATCATTTTTAATTACAGGCCGTGCATTTTTAACATTTTATGGGCTTTGATCCACAGTTTTCATAGATGTTATTTAGATTGGAGAGCTCAAATAGCGCGGTCTACTTCTTCACCTCAAGGAACATTGCCGTCAATGTGTATACATTCTGTTGGATTATCCGGTGCGTTTAAAAAGTGTACTTGAGGCATATAGTGAGAGATTTGGGGGTCTACGTTAATGTTATCCACTGGGGAGAGTGGTTATTCCATTTTATATTGGGTTTGAGGCGACGAGGGATTGAATATGTTGTAATTGGTTTTAACAGTTTGACTTAGCGACTAAACAAATTGCAACTTGGTAGACAAGTGGGGTAAAATGGTCTTAGAGGCTTTAATTGCCAATGCAACTAGAAAAGAATGGCCATATATGATATTAGCTATGAGAACATAGAGAACATTAATTGGCGTATTATCTGTTCATGCTTGCAAGAGATGCGAACAGAGATGTGCATGGGGAGAAGTAAACACCGATCTGTTATTTTTTAGTACAATCTAATTTATTTAAATTGAGTAGGAACGTGGATCAAGCTCCCCACTAAAATATATTGGCTAGCTTGTAAGTTAGTATAAGAATACAATCAGGTATTTGAGATTGAGCTCAATGTTGGGTTGTTCATCCTCCGTAAATACATGAAATAGCAACTCTATTTTGAAAAAACTAAGATATAACAGATTTGGTCAGTTGAAAAGAATAAAAGCAACGTCGATGTTTTTCTTCTTATGGTTTTTTGGTTTTTTGGTTTTGGAGAAAAATGACCACTGCGAAGGGAAAAAGAAAATTGTGTAGATTGAAAAAATGTAAATATTTCGTTTAAATTTTCTTGCAATCGTCAATGATAATTTTGCCAAGTTGTTATATTTGTAATCCGTAATTCTTTATTTTCTTTTTAGTTAATACTAATTTTGTAGAAAACACAGTAAATTGGTATTGAGGAGTTTTTCTCTTGTAGATTTGTTCTGTATCAAGTTGTAATATAGTGAATTTGATCTTGCTCGTTTGCCCCGTGGTTTTTTTTTCAAATTTAGGGTTTTCTACGTAAAATTATTTTGTGTGTCTATATCATGTTTGGTATTCTCATCGTTTTCAGTTGAAATAGGGATTTTGTTTGGTTAATCCTAACAAGTGGCATTAGAGCCAAAAGGTATGCAAGTTTTAATTGTTGATGATATTTGATGCCTATTAAGTGTTTGACAAAATTTCTAAGAGCCTAGTTGGTGTATTTGTAATTTACATTTCAACAAGATGGCTGATGAAAAGTATGCTAAGATGATATCTCTTAAGGGGCCTACTAACTGACACTATTGAAAAGGAAAAATAATTGATCATTTATATTCTAAAGATTTGTATGAATCTATCATTGGTCACGCAGAGGTGACTGGCAAAGACTGTAATAAGTTGGCTAGGAAGGCTATAACTTGTTTGTGTATCATCATATTTCTGAATTGACATCTTCAAAAGCAATATGGGATAAACTTCAAGAAGTTTATGAGAAGAATATTGTTGGCAACAAGACCCTTTTGATAAAGAACTTAGTGAACTTGAGGTATAAAGATGGGAGCGATATAAGTAAGCATCTAAATGAGATGAAGAGTATTATTACTCAACTTGCTAGGATGAAGATGACTTTAGATGAGGAATGACAAGCTATCCTGCTCCTCAACACTTTGATAAAGAGTTGGGAAATATTGATGATCTCTTTGAGCAATGCTGCTCCAGATGGAAAACTCACAATAGGCATGATAACAAACAGTTTACTGAATGAGAAAGTAAGAAGAAAATTTCTACCAACTTCAGGGTCTCATACATTAGTGTCAGAAGAGGCAAGAGGTAGATCAAGAAATAGAGACACAAACAAAAGGGACAAGAGTCGATGAAGGTCTAAATCCACAAAGAACTTGAAGTGTTATTATAGGGACAAGACAGATCATTTCAAGAAGGATTGTTGGAAGCTCAAAAAAGACTTGAAAAATAAAGATAATAAGCATCAAGGAGAAACGAATACTAATGTTGTGCATGATGACATGGTGATTCTTTCTGATTGTGGAAATGATTGTTTGACGGTTAATTGTGATGTTAGTTGGGTAGTTGACTCAGGAGCATTGTTCCATGAAACTACAAGCAGAAATTTCTTTACTACCTATGAACCTTTGGATTTGGGTATAGTGAAGATGAAAAATAGTGATACTTCCAAAATTGTGAGACTTGGAGATGTGCATGCAGTAACAAACATGAGTTACAAATTAGTGCTTAAAAATGACACACATATTCCAGATTTGAGGATGAGTTTGTTGTCAACCAAAGTGCTTGATGATGAAGGATTTGGTTCACAATTTACACAAGGTGTGTGAAAACTTGTAAAAGGTTCTCTTATTGTTGCTAAAGGGAAGAAGTGTTGTAGTTTGTACAAGACTGAGACGAGTTTAGTTCGAAGGGAGCTAAATATCTCTTCATTTGATTCCACTGCTGATTTGTGGTACCATCGATTGAGGCACATGAGTGAGAACAGACTACAAAGATTGAAGAAGCTAAATCTTCTTCCCAAGGTTAAGGACATCAAAATTAGTCGTTGTGACCATTATTTGGTGAGCAAACAACATAGGACATCCTTTTCAAGCACAAGTACAAGGAAGTTAGAAGTTTTTGAGTTGGTCCACACTGATGTGTGGTCTAATGGAGGTAAAATCTCTTGGCGGTTCTATTTATTTTATCACTTTTATTGATGATACTTCTAAGAAGGTGTGGCCTTATGGCATGAAAAATAAAAGTGATGTTCTTGGCATCTTCAAGAATTTTCATGTATTAATTAAAAGAGAAACTGGTAACCTCTTAAAATGCCTTAGAAGTGATAATGGTGGTGAATATTGTTCTGTTGAATTTGATGAATATTGTAACAAGCATGGGATTAGGCATGAGAAGACGGTTCCTGATACTCCTCAACATAATAGAGTGACTGAAAGAATGAACAAAACTATTTCTGAAAGGATTAGAAGTATGTTATCTTCAACTAAGTTGCCTAAAAGCTTCTGGGGTGAGGCCATGAGCATAGCTTATTATTTGATCAATAGATCTCCCACACATGCCCTGGACAGTGACATATCAGAAAGGGTTTGGAATGATAAAAAGGTCAGTTATTCTCATTTGAGAGTCTTTAGCTATAAGGCTTTTGCACATATGCCCAAGGAACAAAATGCTAAGCTTGACTCTAGAGCCGTGAAATGTATTTTTCTGGGATATGGTGATGATAAGTTTAGATACAAACTTTGGATCCTAAGAATAGAAAACAGATTCAAAGCAGAGATGTAGTTTTCAAGGAGGATTAAACAGTTGAGGACTTTGGCAAAAAAATTCCTCAAACTAAATCTTAGGAAAGTTTGGAAAAGATAAAAGAACCTTCAACCTCGACTAGAAGTGAAGAGGCGGCTCAGGATGACACAATTATTTCCCCACCTAGTGATGATAAGGGTGAGGATGTGGTGTCTGATGATATTTCTAATGAGTTTGTTAATGATGTTGGACAGGAACATGGAAATTCTGATCAAGGGAAGCCAACTAATGTGAGGAGATTAGCTCGTGTACTAATTCCATCAACAAGATATCCATCATCAAAATATGTGACAATTACTGAATGTGGAGAACCAGAGAATTTCAATGAGGTCAAAACTCATGTAGAAAAGGAGAAGTGATTGAAAGCAATGCAAGATGAGATGAAATTTTTACATAATAATCACACTTATGAGTTGGTGGATCTTCCTAAGGAGAAGAGAGTATTAAGGAACAAATGGGTCTGCAGGATCAAATATAAAGAAAACAACATACAACTAAGGTACAAGGCAAGGTTGGTGGTGAAGGGCTTTAGATAGAAGAAAAGTATTGATTTCGATGAATTTTTTCTCCTGCTGTTAAAATGTCTTATATTAGAATTATTCTGGCTTTAGCTGCAAGTTTGAATTTGGAAGTTGAACAGTTAGATGTGAAGATAGCCTTTCTTCATGGTGATCTTGAGGAGACCATATACATGGAGCAACCAGAGGGTTTTAAAGTCAAAGAAAAGGAACAGATAGTGTGCAAACTGAAAAAAGTTTGTATGGTTTGAAGCAAGCTCCTAGACAATGGTACAAAAAGTTTGATGCTTTTATGAAAAAGAATGAGTACAAGAAGTCTGTTTCTGATAACTGTGTGTTCATCAAGAGGTTTGATGATGATGACTTTGTTATTCTGTTGCTTTATGTGGATGACATGTTGATTGTAAGACATGATGGAACCAAGATTGCAAGTTTAAAAAATAACTTGAATAAATCCTTTGCAATGAAGGATTTGGGACCGGCAAAACAAATCTTGAGAATGTACATTAGGCGTGACAGGGGAGCTAGAAAACTTTGGGTGTCACAGGAAAAGTACATAAAAAAGTACTTAAAAAATTTAACATGAAAGATGCAAAGTCGGTTGGTGTTCCACATGGGGGCCACTTCAAGTTGAAGAAAAGTGACTTAAGTGAAACAGAGATGAAGGAAATGAGAAAGGTTCCTTATGTTTCTACAGTTGGTAGTTTGATATATATTATAGTTTATACAAGGCCGGATATAGCATATGCAATTGGAATGGTTAGCAGAAATTTAGCAAATCTAAGTAAAGAACATTGGCAAACAGTTACATGGATAATGAGGTACTTGAGAGGTACATCAAAAGTGTGTTTGCATTTTGGAAGTGATAAACCTTTGTGGTTTGGCTACGCCGATGCAAACATGACAAGTGACTTTAAGACAAGAAGGTTAACATCTGAGTTTGTTATTAATTTTGCTAATATGGTTGTGTCTTGGCAGTCTAAGTTGCAAAAGTGTGTTGCATTATTTACAACTGAAGCTGAGTTTATTGCTACTACAGAAGCTTGCAAGGAGATGCTATGGAGGAAGAGATTTTTGAATGGAATTGGCATTAAATAAGAGAGATACATTGTACACTGTGATAGCCAGAGTGCAATTCACCTGAGTAAAAATTTAAGTTTTCATTCAATGAGCAAACACATTGATGTGAGATATCACTGGATAAGAGATGTGTTGGAAAGTAAATCTCTTGAGCTAACAAAAATTCATACTAAACAGAATATTTTAGACATGATGACTAACGTTGTATCAAAGGAGAAATATGTTTAATGCATAAATGGAGCAGGCATGGATGGAGATTCTCATGTTGGCTAGAGGTATTTCATGGAGTCGGGAAGGGGAGGTTTGTTGGGTTGTCCCTCCTTCGTAAATACATGAAAGAGCAACCCTATTTTGGGAAAAAACCAAGATTTTGCCGATTTGGTTAGTTGTAAGGAATAAAAGCAATGTCGACGCTTTTTTCTTTTGGTTTTTTAGTTTTTGGGTTTTGGAGAAAAATGGTTTGTACGAAAAGAGAAAGAAAATTGTGCGAATCGAAGAAATGTGAATATTTTGTTGAGATTCACTTGTAATCGTCAATGGTAAATTCATCATGTTCGTATATTTGTAATCCATAATGCTTCATTTTCTTTTTGGTTAATACTAATTTTGTAGAAATTACAATAAATTAGTATTAAGGAGTTTGTTCCCTTGTAGATCTGTTTTGTATCAAGTTGTGATATAGTGAATTTAATATTGGCCATTTGCCCCGTGTGGGTTTTCTATTTAAAACGGGTTTGTCTTATGAGCTTGTGGTGTGTTTGTATCATGCTTGCCCAGTGTGTCTTGGCAGGTCTACGTGAAACCATGATTAAGGTGGCTAGCTAATTGATTGGGCGAATGTGTCTTTGAAAGTTTATTCAACTCTCTTATAGTTTTTTATTTTATTGTGTTTTAGTGATTCTTACATTTTGGTTGATTTTGGCCCTATAATAAGTCTATATATCGATTAATGGTTACTTAATTAAAGTTGTTTTTGTTGTTGTTGTTATTATTATTATTATTGTCATCATCATCATGATTATAATTATAATAATAATAATAATAGTTATTATTATAAATTATGAAAATTTTAGAGTATAATTAAGAATCTTAAAAAAGTTAATAAATTATACTTAAACATCGTAAAATTTCAAGACCTTTAAACACCTAAAAGACCCGTTGAAAAAATTTCCACCAACTTAAGTAGCCTTCATTAAATTGAATTTAGGTTCCAAATTTTATAGAGACTAAGCCCATAGCGTTAGAAGCCCTAAATATTTTTTCTTAGAATTTTAGCCCATCAAAAGCTCATGAACCAAGTTCAACAAGTTAAGTGTGTAGCCCAAATGTTTAGAAACAAAAAATGACTCATTAGGATAATAGGCCTAAAAACTCATTAAGCCCGTAGCTTTAGTCATTATAAACATTAGGGTGATACCTTAGCTTACTTGGAGTAAGCCCATCAAGTTTCAACTTATTTAGAGTCATTTAGTTGGTTAAAAAATTCAAGTAAGTTAGGCTGTTCTAGTTAATCACTATATAAAATAAAGAGTTTTTTATGAGAAAAAGAAATAAAATTTTTATATTACCACATGATGGGACATTTAAGCACAATAACCAGAAAAAGGAGACAAATATGACTTATCTAAAATACCCCCGCTTACAAAATTTAAAAAACGAATTGAAGGGGCAACCGGATCTTGGTTGCCCATGACCTGGGCAATCGGGCTCAAGGCGTCCGAGGTTTAGGCGACCTGAATCGGGATACCCAAGGCTAGGCGGTTGGGATCAGGCCACCCAAGGCTAGGTGGTCAGGATCGGGCCACCCATTGCCAAGGCGGCCGGATCCCGATTGTTCTCGGCCTTGGTAGCTTGCCGCCGCCTTTTTTTAAAAAAAATAGCCGGCAAAGAAGGGGCTACTAGATCTGGCCTTGGGGCGACTGGATCTAGGTGTCGCTACCTCACCCAGTGGCCTACTCGTTAGCGACGGGCAGACGGTTAGTTTTGTTAAAATTTTTGTTTTAAGATCATTATAATAAAATTTTCCTTTTTTTGGTAATTATACTTAATTGTTCCGCCACGTTATCATGTGAAAAACTTTCTTCTTTTTCTGATCAAAAGCTCTAAAATAAAGGCAACACTTTTAATTATTACCATCGAAATTTTATTTAATGGTAGAAGGTCCTACTACCACCGACAAATCATAGAATTTTACCATCCCATCAGTATTTTCGACGGTGGATTATTTTATAATATCTCTATCGTCGTTATACTTTGTGGTTCATCACCTTCCCGTAGATTGTAAGAGCTATGGCCACAGCAGCGAGGTGGAAAGAGTGGTAGGTAGGAGAAAAAGGGGAGAGAACTTGGTGAAAGAGTTCCACCTCGACCATCTCCGCTATACCCATGCCTGCATTAAAGAGGCTCTTCCCCTCCACCCTTCAACTTCTCTTCTTGTTCCCCGGCAGGCAAAAGAGGAATGTAAGGTGATGAACTACATAATCCCGAAGGGGACCATAGTGGTGGTGACTGTTTGGGCCATTGGAAGGGACCCTGCAGTTTGGAGAGACCCAGAAAAGTTTATGCCAGAGAGGTTTGTCGAGGGGGTAATGTCTTTGATTTCACACCGTTTGGTGCTGGATGAAGAATCTGTCCGGTATACCTCTAGCTACAAGGTTCATGCTTCTGATCATAGCCTCATTGATCCTCACCTTTCGTCTGGTCCCTCCCTATGGGGATGAAACCAGAAGAAGTTGACATGGAAGAGAAGTTTGGTTTTGCTCTCCGCTCGTCCATTGTTCCCAACTCCTGAATTGTTTTATTGCCTAAATTCGTTATGTTGAAAATTATGTGGTTATAAGAGTTGCCGCAATACAGGTATTGTTTTTCCTAGCCATCTCTCTGCAACCAAACGACCAAACCTTTCGGTTAACTCTAGTTATATGCAAAGAACAAGTAAGGAATAAGAATAGAAACCCTAAATTTTATTCCAACTTCAAAAACTACTTCAATATGACTCGTATAAAACTTATATAGCTAGCTTTTGATCATTTTCCAGCCAATATCGGTTCAGCGACTTAACTAACATATTTCCTAAAAAAATCCACGTAAAAGTCCTAGATTTCCCACTTTGCTCTTGTTACAACAATTTGCAATTTTATGCATAACCCTATATAGTAAAATGTGTTGCAAACATATATAAAAATGGGATAATTATTAATATTGCTTCTATAATGGTTACTGACAAACAATGAAGTGCATGCTACAATTGTATTACATATGCTTATTTATATTCTTTGAATAATGTGGTAATTTTGCTCTTCTTTTCTTATCCATATTATGGAAGTTTATTATGTTGGTTTATATATATGATCTATACTTGTAGACATTTGACGTAATATTTATCCAAAAATGATCCAACAATTATAATTGTTTGATGAACGTGGTAAAATTAATTCTATAATTTTATTAGAGCTTTTGTGAGTGGTTATGGTAGTCCAAATTCAAGTATCACAATATCATCGATGTAATGATAAATAATAATGAGTCCTAATTTTTTGTAAGATTTTTCTGCTAACAAGACAATAAGGCATAGATTATAACATGTAAGCATCCATTCTTATGAAAAATTTCTTAAGAGTCTTTGTAACACCCTAATTCTGCCTAAACCCAGACCGAATCGTAATATTATAATTTGAAAAATTATTCATTGGACTACTTCTCAAACTTACTTTTCGGAAGCAAATCTGAATCTTTAAGGAGACTAAAAACAGTAACTTAAAAAACTTATCACTTAATGCATGTTGATTATAATACTATAAGAAGACGATTATACTTAAAGCTCCTAACATGAGCATTCCGAGTTACGATAGACGTAACACATCTCTGACGACTAAGAGGGTGGTTTTACATAATATAGACATGATCACTTCGAATTATAAAAGAGGCACACACTCACTGCAGGTCTCGATGGGGTTAGCATCAAACATGCAACAAGCGATATATCTTCTTGAGAGATATGGTCCTAAACCTAACTAGACTTAACTCAAATAAAACTGAAATAAGAGATGAGACGACATAGTGTCCAGCAGGACAGTGTTGAGCACCGGTGTGATTAAGGTTATAACACCTCGTTTCAGTTCACCCGTGAACCAACCCAAAAATATTATCGACAACCGAACCGTTCGCTAACCTACTCATTCGGTTAAGCAGACTTGGGTTTACTTTCGCCGTCTCAAGATGGTGATGCAACATGTAAAACATAGATGAGATACTTGGGTTCTAACGTTGTGCTACATGCATGCTATAATATGCAAACAAGTAAACAAATAAACCAAACAAATAAAAAGTTCAAAAGAAATATTTATTTTTAAAACAAAACAGACATAATCTCCCCTAAAAATGTAATAGGGGTTCTCACTTACACATATAATAAAAAGACATCAGTAACTAGCGTTATCGGTCCAGAAATAACTAATACCATACTAACACAGGAGAGTTGACCCTCCTGTTGAATAAAAACTTCATTATTCTTCTTCGTAGAACTCTCACAAGGGCAATAAAGGGGAACCATCGACCTCAAGCGACATCGTCCCCTTTCTATCTCATTCTCATTCATTTACAACTTTAAACTATCCCTTGTGTGAAAAAATCATTCTCTTTCCTTTCAGCCCTCTATATCCTCTGTATCACTCTTAGCCCTAAGTACATAGGCCGAGTACTCTCACGCAGGTGCTTTCAGTACCCTTTGAAACCACAAGTCTAGTTTTTAAGCCCCTCATTACCCATGAACAAATTAATTATATCAGGAAATCTAGAATAAAAAAGAACATATCCGAAGTTGTCACAAAAATAGTTTTAACTTTTACAAATATAAAATATGTTAAGTAGCTTTTAAAAAAATATTTTGCATACACCCACTAAAAGGTAACTTCTTAAAGTTATGTAACCATTCAAAAGCCTGCAAAGCGTATATAAACTTCCAAAATCCTGATACCAATATTCACATTCTTCCTAAAATTCATCAGGAAGTAGATATAAAACAAGACAATCTAACTGGCAAATAATTACAGTTCTCCACCCCTCCCTGCTTCAACATATATACCAGTCATATTCATGAAACAAGGACTAATCTAGTCTCTTTGTTCCACCTTAAAAAACAAAGAGAGCCCACAACCTCATTCTAACCAAGCGACCAACTATGAGCTAATTTAAAAATCAAACACGAACAACATGTAAATAAAACGCCCCCAATGACAAGTGACAAATCAATAGAAAATCAAATAGCACATGAAAAATACTATATTCATCAAAATCTAATTGCATTGTTGAAATAATCTTACTAGTTGCAAAGATGCTTAAAGGAACCCCTTGAAAGTCCTCGCTCAAATCCTTGCACCTATAGATAAAAAAAAGAATAAAGGGAAAACGTAATAAATTAGTTTGAGAAAGACAAAAATTAAATATTCAAAAGACCTTACAAGGCACTTAATTTTTTAGCATATAGAGAAGCAAATATTATCTCATATACAAATAAAAAAGGGATATTATATCCTATAAAGGGATATTAGTTGTGGACCTTGGCGAGGTTGATGCATAAAAAACATTTTTCTTTTTGTTAAACACTCAGAATTATATTCGAGAATGTGCACCTACGAAAACAAGTCATATTAATATTAAGCACAATTATTGACAGAATATTTCTACAATTTTGCACAAAAGTAACAAAATTATTTTGATTAGCCACTTTTTGTATTTTTTAATTGCTAGATAAACTAGGACTACTTATGTGTGGTTTACTCAAATATACTCTCGCAAATATATATTAGTTTATCTTACTTCAGAACCTTAAATATGAATAAAAAATAAAAAAGTTTTTAAAAAGACAAGTATGTATATAATTCCTTTTATGATACTCCAAAGATCAATATGAATTCAAAATATCATAGGTAGCGTCATTTGGTATTTGTGCTCTTCTGTACTTGATAATAATTTAATTCCTTAATTTCAGCAAAAATGAATCAAAACAATAACAAAAAATAAAAAAGATAAACAAAGCAAGATCTACAAAGTAAGAAATTGGAGAAAGAACAAGAACTTACTCAAATCATAGAAGTAGCAGCTGATTTAACAAACTCTGAGTCGACCATTTTGATAACAACCTGGACCAGTTGTACACACCTAGTGCTTAAAGCGAACAAGAAAATCAGTAACTAACTAATAATACAAGAAAATATACAAAAAATTATAAATTGAACACTTTTGTAAAAAAGCCCACAACCATACATAAGCTGATAAGTGCAGAATACACGGGGATGATTGAAAAACTAGAGAATTGAATGAATATTTAAATATGAATCTTATTGTTGTTGTCAACTAGGATAAGAACCGCCACACCTATAAATCAATCGAGTCATATGCCAACTCAGTGAACCCCCACAATCGAAATCATACTAGAAACACACAACAACAATTAGGAATGCATAAATTTGCTCAAGGCTAATTTATTTGGCTCATGAGGAGCAAAGTGGATTATGGAACAAATAAGTTGTTTGTTTCTCTAGCAATTATTTAAGGTAAAAAATTTTCTATGCTGCACTACAGGTAAGTTTTCTATGCTTAAATTTATTTACAGCCGTTGGATTTCTATCCAACGGCTGTAAAAAATATCCCGCGTTTCTGTGATTTCTCCCGCTTGTGCTCTGCTTCTCCCGCGTCGTCTGCTCACTCCGTTCATCCCACGACACCACCGTGCAGCACACTGCCCGGATGAAGGTGGGAGGCATCGGCATGGGAGTCCGGTGAGGAGGCAGTTGCGGACTCCACCGTTGGCATCATCTCGATCGACGCCGCCGCCAACGCCGAATAAGTTGAAGGGTCTGTTTCTCCCGGAGTTGTGTTGCGTTGGTTCCTCTGTTTCTCCTGGGACGCCACGCAGGACGGCCGGCGGGACGCGTCGTCATGGGAGTCCGGTGAGGAGGCATGGGAGCATCGTTAGCATCGCCTCGATCGACGCCGCCGACGCCGTCGAAGTTGCCTGCTTTGTTTCTCCTGGAGCTGTGCGGCGGCGTTGGTTCCTCTGTTTCTCCCATGACGCCACGCAGAACGGCCGGCGGGAAGAAGGCGGGAGGCGTTGGCATTGGAGTCCAGTGAGGAGGTGGTCGCGGAGTCCTCTGTTGGCATCGTCTCCATCAACGCCGCCGACGCCGATTGGCTGCTCTGTTTTCGACGCTCTGTTTCGCTATTGCTTCTCTGATCCGGCGTGTTCTTGCTGGCGGAGTCCGGCTTCGGTTTCTTCCGGCCGAATAGCGCCTCCGACGACGATCTCAGCGCTGGACTCTCCTTTCCGGTGAGCGTTGGCTTCTTCCTCCTCTGATCCGGCTGGTTGCTTGTTCCTCTGCTTCTCTGCTCTGACCCCAGCGCGCTCTTGCCGGCGGAGTCTGGCTCTGATTTCTCCGGGCCGGATAGCACCGCCGACGACGACCTCGGCGCTGGCCTCTCCGTTCCGGTGAGCATTGGCTTCTTCCTCCTCTAATCTGGCTTTGGTTTGTCTGATGTTTTGGGCTGGATACATTATGATATGGAAATTTGAGATGGTTGAAATTTGGTCCGCTGCATCCGTGAGGCGATGAAATTTGTTCCAATTAAATTGGTTTTCTGTTATCGATTTAAATCGGATTGGCGGCGATCCGATTTAAAAAATAACGTGAATCGGCTAGGCCCGAATCGGTCTACGAATCGGCCGATTCGAGCCGATTCCGGAATCGGCTCGAATCGGCCAATCCGCTGGCGGCGGGGAGGCGGCAAGGGCGGCGATGGGCGACCGGGGGGGGCGAGGCTGGGGGCAACGGCGGCGTGGGACGGGGTGGCGACGGCAAGCGGCGAGGGAGCGAGCGAGCGGCGAGGGAGGCGACGGGGCGGTGAGGCGGGGCGGGGCGAGCTGCGAGGGCGGCTTCGGGGCGGAAGGCGAGGAGGGGGGAGGGCGACGGGGCAATAGGGCAGCGAGGGCGGTGACGGGGCGGGACAGGGGGCGAGGGGGGGCGACGGGGCGATAGGGCGGCGAGGGCGGCTGGGGAGAACGAGGGATGAAATATAAGTGGCATTCTCGTAATTAAAAGTTGACTCGAGTCCGACTCGAGTCAAAAATAATAACTAACTCCAAATAATTTAAAAAAAATCTAAAAATATTAAAAATATCATAAAATATAATACATATTATAACATGAAAATTACATCAGAATGACATATTCTATACTAATAACCCACTAATTTTGATTAAGTTGAAATTTTTGTATAGGACCGATTCAGGCCGATTCAACTGAACCGATTCCTGTCCGATTTAGATCGATTCCGATTCCGACTCCTTCGAAAACCGATTCCGATTTCGATTCCGATTTTTACAACCATGAATTAAACTGGTGGCTTAGTTTTTTTTTGTTGTAGATTAAATATATAATCAGCGAATGGTAAATTTTTAATTGCAGGTTTTTGTCAATATTTGATTTTTTTTTTTGAGCAGGTAGATTGATAAGGCAACGCCGACGGCTTTGAAGGAGAGCAAGCCATTGTGAAATAGTTGGACGCCGGCAAGGGAATTCAATACCGAAAAATAATTGGTTTGGTCTTGTTCTTCAAGTTGATTTAGATTTTCCTATTTTGTATATCTGATGGAAGAAAATAGCAGCATTGGATATACTGACGGGAAAAATGTCAGTAGTTCCATGGAAGATAATGAAGATCAGATACATGATTTGTGGTTGACTCAACATGAAATGCAGACTACAGAAGAAGATTGTGGGGAAATTGAAGAATTTGACAAGATTAGTGAAGATTTTGACGAAACACAAGTTGAAGGTGAAGGCGTACAAATATCCGAATCGTTTATAAATATGACCCCTTGTTTGGGCATGGAATTCTCTTCAGAAAAAGCAGCATATGATTTTTACAACCAGTATGCAAGAAGACAAGGGTTTAGCATTCGAAAGGGTGGGTTTTATCGTTCGAGAAAGACGAACTGTATCATATCTCGAAAATTAGTCTGTTCGAAAGAAGGTAAAAAAATATGAATGACAAGAGGCAGATGGGGAGAGAAGTTAAAAGGCATAGAGAGACTAGAGAAGATTGCAAAGCTTATATGAGAATACATCTGAGCAAGTGTGGAGTGTGGAAAGTAGAAGATTTTTTGGACATTCATAGTCATAACTCCTCTACTCCAACCAAAGTTGGAAAGCTTCGGTCTCATAGTCGACTGTCTGAATCCTGCAAGAATATGATTGATTCACTGCATCAAACAGGAATGAGACCATCAGCCATCTCTAAAGTTTTGAATGCAACTTCTAATAGCATCAACATAGACAGAGTGACGCGCCAAGCTTGCAGCAACCATCTAAAAAGCACCCATAAGAATGATGTTGGGCGACAATGTTTAAGTGTTATTAAATACTTTCAAGAGAAAAATGTGAAAGACAATGACTTCTTCTTTGAAATTGAATTAGATGAGAATGGAACAACCCAAAATGTTTTTTGGGCTGATGGGAGATCAAGGGCATCTTATATGAACTTTGGTGATGTGATAGTGTTTGATGTAACTTATAGGACCAATGCATTCTCCATGCCGTTTGCTCCATTTACAGGTATAAATCATCATCGGCAATCGTCACTTTTTGGTTGTGCTTTACTTGCTGATGAGACAGAAGCAACATTCACTTGGTTGTTTAAGACATGGTTAAAATGTATGTGGGGAAAAGCACCTACTTCGATTATCACAGATCAAGATGGTGCAATGCGAAAGGCTATTGCAACTGTTTTTCCGAACACCCATCACAGGTTTTGCTCATGGCACATATCTAATAATGCCATGATTCATCTAAAACAGTTGAAGTCCAACCATAGTGAATTTGAGAAAGAATATAGCGATTGGATATATAGAAGTGATACAACCGCTGAATTTGAGGAGAAATGGAAGATTATAAAAGAAAAATACAATTTGGACAAAAATAGTTGGTTGTCGTCCATGTATGATATCAGACACCATTGGATATCTATATACATGAAGGATAAGTTCTTTGCCGGTATGACTTCGAGCCAAAGAAGCGAGAGCATGAACTCATTTTTTGATGGATTTGTGCATTCACAAACCCCACTGGCAGATTTTGTGAGGCAGTATGATAGGGCGTTACAATCTCGTAGATTTGACGAGGAACAAGAGGATTTTAAGACTTTGAATTCCAAGCCTGTGCTATGTGGATACTCTCCTCTTGAGGCTGAAGCTGGGGCTATGTACACGAGAACAAATTTTGAAATGTTTAAAGATCAATTGAAAAGGAGCCAAGGATGCATTTACAAGAAAATCGGCGAGGAGAGTTCAATTACAAAATATGAAGTGTTTCCACATGATGATGCTGCTAAAAAACATGTTGTTGCATACCAAACTTGTGGACAAGTGAATGTCACATGTAGTTGCAAGAAATTTGAAAGCGAAGGAATTTTGTGTATGCACATTTTGAAAATTTTTCATAAGAAACAACTCTGCAAAATTCCAAGTCAATATGTGCTATATCGTTGGACAATTAAAGCTAGATATTGTTATTCAAGCCAAAGTGAGGATACCAACCTCATTCATTCCTCTAC
>JAURVB010006798.1:0-18570 GCA_033002965.1 Piper betle | reverse complement strand
CCATTGCCATTGTCAGTGGTGTCGCTACTCTCGACCTCGAGAGTGATGGTCTTCCCGGTCAAAGCCTTCACGAATATCTGCATCTGTTCTCTCCCAGACAAACCTCGCCCTTTCCTTCTTCTTCAACTACGCTCCGATTTCTGCACAAAGGCGCCAGTCTGTAAACAAAAAACACGTGTTCGACAAGTTCCCTAGCACGAGTCGGAAAGCAAATCCCACGAACCGACGTTGCAAAATTTGGAAAGTCGACTCCTTTATACCATCGGAGGACTCCTGTTTTGCATCTTACTATTCTAGGCAACAACAGGAATCGATTGAACGCAACCAACCCGCCAAAAAGACCGCAACTTTATGCATCGATTACATATATATATACATATATATATATATACACCCTGCGAGGGTGAACGAGTCGATTTCTACGAGGATAATCTTGGACCTACCTACTATGGGAGAGGAGGAAAATCTCCTCTAAAGTTTAAAAAAGTTATAAATATATATATATATGTTAGGAGATAGAGACGTACGCAACTAAAGTTAGTTAAAATAATTTATTGGCGTATATTCGATTAAAAGATAAGAAGGTTGGGGGTTGGAGGGATTCTCTGAAGGTTTTTGGTAAGTGTGGAGGATTTTTGTAAAAGATATATGACCGCTACACTTATTCACGACCCCAAATCTTTTTTTGCTTTGGTGTCACTTTCTCCTGCAAAGTATATCTTCTCGCTACAATCTTTTTATTTTTTTGCCTATACAATGGAATCATATCATCTGCATGGTTGCATAAATCGGAATTGAAATCGAAATCGGTTTTCGAGGGGTTGGAATCGGAATCGGAATCGAATCAGAATCACCTAAATCGGACAGGAATCAGTTCAGTTGAATCGGCTCCGAATCGATCCAAATTCAGGGAACGTCCCTTACATAAAGATCGAGATTTGCATAACACAGCACAATTTGCACAACACACAATCAACCTTCCCTGTGACAATTTGCACAACTCAAGCAATTTGGACGCATGAACAAAATTGTGTTGTGCAAATTTGCACAGCTCAAGCCATATTTGCACAACAATAGCATTTAAAAAAAATTTGCACAACACAACACAATTTTTGCACAAAAATTTGACATACGAATTTGCATAGCACATAGCAATTTATGAAAATTTGACCTACTAATTTGCATAAAGCACATACATATTTGCACAACACATCATAAAATTTGACATACAAATTTGATCATGAATCCCAAATCAGCAATGAAAAAATTTTGTGAAGTCTAGCCAACAATTTGCACATCCGGTCGAAGATGAGGTGAATTCATTCCAACTTTGTGAAGCATAGCCAATAATTTGCACATTCAATTTCAACAAAAAATTCAACTTTACACGAATCGATCGGAGTTGAGGTCGGAGGCCCGGTCGGTGGCGAGTCTCGTGTCCACTGTGCTGTCAGCCCAGCCACCTGTTGGAGGCCAGGTTATGAGGGCGGATGTGAGGTTGGTAGCCAGGTCGAAGCTGAGGTCGGAGTCGAGGAAGCACGGTGGAAAGCTAAAGCACAACAGCGGAGTGGGGGAGACGGGTAAGGTTAGGCTTTTAAAATCAAAATTTCAATTTTACCCATGCTTAAATAATTTAATAAATATCATAGTTAGGTATTTTAGTAATTTACTCCAAAACCAATTCTTCCCGATTTACCCTGATTCCGAATCTGGATTTAAATCGGTCGAAATCGGGGTAAATCAGCCGAGTTGGATGCCAATTCGGGCCGAACCGATTCGGCCCTAAAATTGGATCAGCACACAGTCGATCTGATTTAAATCGGCTGATTCCACTTAGAATCGGCCGATTCGGGCATCTCTGGTCATCTGTGCATATTTTCATAGATAACCCTTTTTTATGTTTTATTTTCCATTTTTGATTAAGTTTAGAGTTTTGGGATGTGGTAAAATTATTTTATTTGTTCATTGATTAATTAAAGAAAAAAACCATGATTTCTTTTAAAATAGGCTTAGAGAGGAAGTTTCTCTTTGTACGATGGCGTGCGTTTTGCTGGATGATTTTGTGTGCTGATTGTTTTATTTTTTTGCTTTAGCCGTTCTTGATAATTAATTACAAATAGTATTAATTAGTATTATTGTAATTCATTATATTGTTCTATGATATTAAATATTAGAGTTAATCATGACATATATGTGTATGTTAATTATTATGATTAATTAATTAGTAAATCATATCTTAAATTATTTATATGATTATTTATAACTAAATTAAATTATTTAAATATAATATCTTTCTTTAATGAAGGAAGTAAAATGTATATATATAATCATTATCAGTTAAATATTAATTATTATTATTGTTATTGTTATTATTCCAAGTTATTAATTAATTAAAGTTGATATATTTTAATCATTTGAGGAATTATCATTGGTTTACCTGTTTTAATATTTTGTTTGCTATAATCAATTATTAATTAACTTTTATATATTCATTGTTTTTCCTTAGTATGTGTATTTCATGTCGCATTCATGGCATTCATTTAGATTAGGATCTAATCTAGTTTTTTTAGATTAGAGTTTTCTTTTGTTGCTCGCACATCGGTTCAAGTGTATTGTGATTTGGGGTTCGTATAACTACTTGAAATGTTATATGTTCATTTTTTGTAGTGCTGGTCGACATAAGCCCAGAGTTGACTACCATGCGTCGAGCGCAAACGAGGTTAAAGAATTGACTCAGTCTGACACGAGGCCACACCTTTAAAATTATTTGAAAGATAAAATGCTTGCCCCCATGCCGAAAGGGGGGATAGGGTGCAATGGCGTAAGATGACTCATTTTGTACTTGTGATACCGAGAGGGTGAGTCAATGACAAATATTGGTAACTATAGGTCGTGGGCAACATAGTGTGTGTGTGTTTACATGAGATTGTAGCTAGATGGGGCCGCCACCCCTACCGACATAATTGCAGCTCGGCAAATGCTCATATTCACTAAAAGACTTAATAAATAATAATAGGGAATATATTGACTTGTTTCATGTAATTACGCAACTTAGTAGTTTTATTACTAATGCGGTTTTATGACCGCGGGTGAGAAGCTTCAGACAAATGCTTAAGAGTGTGGTTGGTGGTTCTTTTACCAACCCAGGTTTGAAGAATTGAGGAATAAAATTGGACTTATTTTATACCCTTTGAGTTATAAATGTAACTATGGGAAACAATTTAGAGGTTGTGGGACTTTGTGTTCATGTAGTTAATTTATCTTATCTATCGTTTCATGTCATCAATTAATATAGCATGATTTATTTTATGATTAGTAAATTCTTAGAATTATTTACCATGTTATGATATTTGTGCTTGAATTTTATTTTTATATCCTTCATATTTTTTGTTAACCCCAACCAACTAAGGCGGGTTGTTACAGGTCGTAGGAGAGTACTGTTTCCCACTCAAAATTTATGGCCTAAGTACCTTATTAAAAAGTCCAGTATTTATCTTTTCTCAATGTTTTGTGTTGTTAATTAGCAAATTGTTTGTTAATAAACCCAAGTCATAACCAAAAAACATATTAATGAACCATAAAAAAAATCAACATTTTAGATAGCAGGTACACATAGACAGTCAAGCTGATCTACTCCCATTCAACATGGCAAGTTTGAACACAGAAAATGTTTTGGCCTATATCCTGACATCCATACAAGGTTTGGCGCAAGCTTCAACAAATACTAACTCTATTGTTCAAAATATTGTCCAGCAATTACCGGGAGTAGTAGTTGGAAATGGAGCCTCAAACTCAGTAGCAGGTCCCAGCATAACCCCAGGCAAGTGGTCAGGGAGTGCCCAAGGGCTGGCAGGTTTAGTGCACCTCGGGCGAGCGAGGGAGCTTCCGAACCCAGCACCATCGGTTGGTGCCCCAGTCGTTGATGATAGTGATCGCTATATTATGGAAAAGTTTAGGAAGAATGAAGCTGAAGTGTTTGTTAGAGGGATTGATCCGATGAAGGCTAAGAGCTTGATAGACATTACAAAAAGGCTTTTAGGGCTTTGTCCATACCCCACCACCATCAAGTGAGATTGGCAACGTGCGTGCTTCAGGAGGAAGCATCTTACTGTGGAAGTGCATGGAGAAACCACATTTCATCGACATGAGATCTCCTCCATCACATGGGACAAATTTGCCGCAGCCTTCAATAGACAGTATTTTTCTGAGCCCGTTGTCTAGAAGAAGGTGCTGGAGTTTGCCAACTTGGTCCAGGGGGAGGATTTAGTCCGGGAGCATGCTAAGAAGTTTTTATAGTTGGGGCATTTTGCACTTGGGATTCTAGCAACTGAAAAGGCCAAAGGTGACAAATTCTTTTAGGGACTGAAGCCGAAATTGAGGAGTAAGATTGTTATGGCACCAAGGAGTACGATAACAGAGGTGATCGACTCAGCCACTAGTCAAGAGTTGGTGTTCGAGTATGATCGTGCACAAAAGCAAGGGAAGGTCATGTCACAGCACAAGAATGCCCACCCTCTCAGTAACCAAAATAGTCCAGCAAGACCCTAGTAGCAGAGCCATCAGGGTAACATAGAGGGTAACTTTAAAAGGAAGCATGAGGATACCCAGCTGGGATGATGCCCTAATTGCAACAAGATGCATTCAGGGAGATACAGGGACCCTCATAGGTGCTACAATTGCGGGAGGAAGGGACACTTGTAGATGGAGTGTCGTCAGCCTCTGAAGCAACATCAAGAGCAGCCCGAGAGGGTAAGGCACCAGCTCCTATTTGCCACCCACCACCGACAAGGGGAAGGTGAAGCTTGATGGGGTTGAAGTCGGGGACACTGAGGAGAATGATCGCACTGTTCGAGGTAACATTCTAATCCTAGGAGTCATTGTGGATGTTTTATTTGATTTGGAGTGTACACATTCATTCATTTCATCTCGATTAGTTAAGAATTTAGGACTCCAAACATCTCCATTATCCAAGTCCTATAGAGTCATTATCTGTAATGGGAGATGGTAAAGTCATTATGTTGGGAGTGACTAACCTATCCTTAGATATAAAATGACAAACTCTATGTGTGGAACTTTATTATGTATGGACTAAAAGAGAATGATATACTGTTGGGGATGGACTAATCCATTATCCAAGTCCCCTCGTCGGCCGCACTCCGCCCCCTGCGCCCCCAGCCCCGCCCCTCCAAATCCTCCACCCTGCCCCCACCGAGCCCCCCCCGTTGCCCAATCGCTGCCGTCGACTACTCGTCGTCACCACCCCGTCTCATCTACCTACCTTCCAGAATCGGCCGATTATAAAATCGGCTCGAATCGATCGAGTAGTCAGCTCAAATCGGCCGATTCACGGACCGATTCGAATGAAAACTGATTTAAGTGGTTTTTAAATTGGTTTTCCTCCGATTCCGAGTGGAATCGGCCGATTCTGATTTGAAATCACCGATTTTTACAACTGTGTCGGGGTCAAGAAATTGACTCAGTCCAATACCGGGTTGCACCTTTAAAATTATTTGAAAGATAAAATACCTACCCTCATGGCGAAAGGAGTGACAGGGCGCAATGGCGCAAAATGACTCATTATACACTTGTGATACCGAGAGGGTGAGTAAATGACAAATATCGGTAATTACAGGCCATGGGCCACATAGCGTGTGTACGCATAGATAGGATTATAGCTGGATGGGCGACACCCCTCCCAACATAATTGGAACTCAGCGTGGGCTCATAATCACTAAAAGACTTAATAAATAATGATATGGAATATATTGACTTATTTCATGTGGAATCTCGGTAATTACAGGACCATGGGCCACATAGCGTGTGTCGCATAGATAGGATTATAGCTGGATGAGGCGGCCACCCACTCCCAACATAATTGGAACTCAGCGTGGGCTCATAATCACTAAAAGACTTAATAAATAATGATATGGAATATATTGACTTATTTCATATAATTATGCAACTTAGTAGCTTTATCATTAACGCAATTTTGTGATCGCAAGTGAGCAACTTTAGAGTGATGCTTAAGACACATGCTTAAGAGTGTGGTTGGTGGTTCTTTTACCAACCTAGGTTTGAAAAATTGATGAATAAAATTGAACTTTTTTTGTACTCTTTATGTTATAAATGTAACTATGTGAAATAGTTTAGAGGCTGTGGGACTTTGAGTTCATGTGATTAATTTATTTTATGTATCGTTGCATGTTGTCATTAAGATAACATGATTTATTTTATGATTAGTAAATTCTTAAAATTATTTATCATTCTATGATGCATGTGCTTGAATTTTATTTTTATATCCTTAATATTTTTGGGTATATACCAACCAGCTAAGGCGGGTCGTTACAACGGCCGTCTCCGGTGACTATCGCCGGCTGTGACCTTTGGCGTTGGAACTTGGGGGAGAGGGGTGAGAGAAATAAATAGAGGGTGGGGGGGGGGGTTTGAAGGCCCAATGGCCCAAATGTTATTGTCCAATGACCCATTTTGTTGTGGCCCAATAGACCATTTAGGAACTAGTATAGAGATAGGGATTTGAGTTGTTTTTTAAATAAATAAATAAATAAATCAGGTGAAATTAGGGTCGGTATAAATTTGGCATATTGTGGTAGTTGTAGTCTAAGGAGAAAGGATTGGTTTATCTGGCTAAAAATTCTTCTTAATAGTAAATATTTCTCAATAAAAGCTAGTATCGAAAGGAGAATGGAGGGGAAGAAGTCTATTCTTATTTTCAATAAAATTTATTATATTTATTATTATATAAAATTTAAAAGTATTAATAAAAGTAAATATTTTAAAAAAATATTTAAAATAATAACTCATCTTAAAATTATTAATTCGATCGTATTATTATTATTATTATTATTATTATTAAATTTTAGAAGCCTTCATGTGTTTTGCATAGATCCTAAACTAGCTCTAGCTATATAATTGTAAGAAAAAAATTGTATGAGTTTTACATCTCTCTATCAAACTAAAGTTAGGAGTATTTAGAGTAAAAAAAAGGAGTATTTAGACAATGATCGATTAGACAATGGGATAATTTTATTTAGTTATTTGAAAGAAATAAAATAAAATGTATAGATAGATTCACTTTCAATACTGATATTTTATGTCAGCTTAAAACGATTGTCAACCAAATGATTATTACTTGTGATCCACGGAATCTAATTAAGTGCACTTTTCACCGAATAGAGAAATAAAATATGTCATATATATATATATATATATATATATATATATATAAACATTATAATAAAATAATTTTTTTTGTTTTTATCACGTTTTGCCTTTTTTTTGAACGACGTTGATTTTATTCATTTAAATCTCTTATATTCGCCCAAAATTCTTCAATTTCGTCTCTGTACTTATGGAAAATTCATCTTCACTATCTTCTCATTCTTCTATTACTAGCCAAAAACTCTTAACTTTTGTTTATTACTTATATAAAACTTAATATTTACTTTTTAATTATTTAAAATAAATATTTTTAACTAATTATATGAATATTTAGAATTAATTTTAAAATTTCTTCATATAAAATTTTCTTATGACAATTTCAAATTGTTTTCAATGAGCAAGATATTGTTAAATATATTTGACAAAATTGCGTTTAAAATTAAATATTTATTGATATTTGCATTTAAATCACATTATATTTCTTCATATATTATTAATTAAAATAAAATATATTATATATTGAAAATAATAAAAATTTAATATACAACTTTAACTAATTACATAACATTGAGGTATAATTTTGGTAATTAAAAATTGAGGGGCGTTTGAATTTTTTTTTGCAAGATAATTTATATTGGACATTTAATGTAAATATTTAGGTTTAACATTGACAAAATGATTTTTTAAGAACTTTTTAACTAAGAATTTGTAGATATTTTTTACTAAAATTTTAAATTATAAAATTATTATATATTTATTTATTATACTTTATTTATACGAAAATATTTTTATGCTTTTTTAATAAAATTTTAAAAAGTTTCTCGGTGATAGCCCGTACATTAAGCGGGTCTAAACTAATATAAATAAATAGATAGATAGATAGATAGGAAACCAGGTAAATGTACAGTGCAGTTTCGTAAAGAAAACCGGTCACTACTTTTCAAGCTTTTTTCAACGAGACACCAAACACCTGTTAATTCTTTTCATTAACATAAACCACAAAATTTGCAAGGCGGCAGATCAAATCAGTCAAACTATGATTAGGTCATAAAACTGCAAGTTATTCGAACACAGACTCTTCAAATTATTAATCAAACAAATAAATTAGACCACAGGGGACAAATATACTTTGGGAATAAAAATATAGTTCCTCATGCTCTAATCTATTCTTCTTGTGTGGTCTTTGTCCCTGCTTAGCTTATACAATATTATCAGAAAGATTACATATCCAATTTATAAGAAGATAACGTAGAGTAATAACATACAGATATAATTATATATTCCCGCGGAGAATTAGATGCTTGATGATCCCTTTGCTTTACCCGTCCAAAACTTTCAAGGGTGATCACAAGCTCTCCATTCAACCCTTAAAAATTATACTTCCAAATGATCATGGTTTAAGATACAATAAACAAGATACTGACCAGGGATTAGTGTACGTCCAAGCATCAAGCAAACATGCATGCATGGTTATTAACTTATTATTATAATAACTAATTACACATACCCAATTGATCTTGGATCAAAACAAGGCCACTCTTAGCAGCTTAGCTTGCCGGCATCCAAGCTCCAATATTAGACGACAAAGGGGGTTGTCTCTGCAATTATATATACATGCATCATGCACACAAGAGGGACTTTTCTTAATCTCGATAGGGGGAGGCATGGCCCGGGCCAGAGTGGAAGGAGGGCATCATACGTGGGACCTACTCCAAAATAGCGCGGGAGACACGGGAGTGTTATTGTGGTGGGTCCCACAGTTTGTCTCTTGTCCCCCTCCTCCCCTCCTCCCCTCCCCTCCCCTCTGAGAGTTTAGGCCGCACCTTCTTCCTAATGTGTATGGATATTTTATTTCTCCAAAGCTTGTTTCTTTCTTACCTTCCAATTTCTGTCTGAGTTGGAAGGCCAATCCCATCCCTTCCCGTCGTGCCCTTCTCGTTTATTTCATCTCCCCCACTGACTGAGATAGAGTGGTGTGATGTCCAGCCCTAGTTGCAGTACCAGTGCTCCTCTATGCAGAGATATGCAACTCCTAGTTATCTTCACTCTCCATCGGAGTTTTACTGTTTTTATAACATAAATTCAATAACCATACGGTACATGAGTTATAACTTACGCCTAGTATTTTTCTTCCTCTTCTAGAGCTCAGACTATTAATCTTTGTTGAAAATTTTATTTCATTTTAAAAGCAGTCCTTACTTGTGATAATTAAAATCATGAACTCAAAACTTACCCACGTATAATAGTGGGTGGTGACTTGAGTGATTTGATTTATATAAGCGTTTTATGCAGTCAAATGGCCGATAATTATTTATTTTTTTAATAAAAGGTGCTATGGTGAAAAGTATTAGAAAATTCAACCAATCTATATATATATATATATATATATATATATATATATACAGATATATATATATATATATAATAAATCAAATCATTATAGTTACCTTCTCATTAAAACATATTTTTAAATCTGAGTTTCTAAAATACCAATTTATTATAGCCTATATTATTGTTCAACGAGGTTCTATCAATAAAATTACTCTAATATAAGTGGTTCACAGCTCAACGTCTTTCCTAATTATAATTAAAAACACTAGCTTAAAATAATGCATACATAAAAGATTATACTTTTTTATACTAATAATATTTCGTGGCGATGAAATTAATAATTTAGAGATTTTATGTTATCTATAATTAGATGTTGAAATTAGTTTTTTACTTCATTTAATTAAATAATTAATTTAAATCCTTAGAATTGTAATCAAAAGCTTGCCTAAAAAACACCATTTTTAATTAGGTGATTCTAACTATTATTATATACAATAGATAGCGAATTTTTATATATTAAGTATGTTAATTTAATTATTATAACAGGATAGTACCTTCATAAAGGGTGGGATTTTTTAAAACTATATATATTTCTTCCCAATTAATATTTTTTTCTCCACTCGACATGATTACATTGATAGATAAGATAAAAATTCATAAAAGTAGAGTTCTATTCTTTATCATTTATGCTAGCATGGATAATAAAGATGCTGTAAAACACCTTATCTTTTATATATATATATATATATATATATATATATATATATATATATATATATATATATATATATATATATACACACGTACGTGCTGGGGGGGTTAATTTTTCATCGATGACTCACAGTGGCAGTTACAAGTAATACTGTAAGTATTAATTGACTAACTACCCACAACTAATTAACCTTAATTATCTAATAAGAACCTTGAAATAAAAATTTGATCACGATATGATATAAATCTATAAAAAATTATAAATAAAAAAAGTTCACGTCATATCATCTCCTATATATGAAATTGATATACCAAGAAGCCTCAAGGTGTGTGGTGTCTATTGGGCACACCTGAATTTCTTTCCGTTATACTTTTAAATTTGGGTGGTGAATGAGCAAAAGATTAACTTATAATATTTTATTGAATGTTAATAGTTTTTATTTAAAAATATTTAGCCCTTTTCGTATATATATATATATATATATATTTATTTATTTATTTATTAAGTGGAAAAAAATAACCAATGAGACAGCCTTATAAAAAGAGACACCAGATTGATTTGATTGATATGACATGCGGGCATTGCGCCCATATGGTGGGTACCCCTCACTTACACATCAGGAATCTTACACATATTTCACTCCCACTCACCACTCTAAGACCTTGGTGAAACACTTTGGGAGATTAGGGTTTTTCTTTAAACAGACAAAACGCTCAAAACATATAGATTTGTATAGATCATATTTAATACTTGGTACACAATTTTTGTGGCCTATTAAATAAACCATTATTTTCCTTAATGCAACTTTAATCACCACATTATGTAATAGATTTACAAGAAAATAAGGGTTTGATTTGTAACGTAAAGCAAATTTTTGCGATAGACTTTTATTGATAAATTTGAAACTTCTACTCAATAGTTAAATGTTACTTAAATTTATGATCAAATGTCATTTAGATGGTGAACATTGCAACAAAGTATTCCTCACACACTTTAGTTGTTAGAAGTCCTTGATGACCTTTTGCCTCCTCTTTTAATGAAGTGAATGCTAATCAATAGACATAACCAGCTAGAAACAAGATTATATGCCATAATTAATCTTACCTTACACAGTTGCCTTAAGTCAATGAACAAGTACGTGCAGTGATTGACATCTAATAATGTCATCTTGGAAAAACCATAAAAATGATAAAAGCAGTTTCTGAACAAAGACAAAGTAAATATCAAATCAAATTAAACCCTTTATTCACTGTTATTCCCTTCATAGACATTCACCCTCCTCTTCATCATCCTTCCGTCACCACCAGTCTTATCACTCACCGGAACATAGTGTGACCGGCCGATCTCCGACCATCTAGCATCCAAAATTATATTTTTTTACCAGACTCCAATCTCAACTCTCAAATGAAATATCTACTTCTCAGAACATTAAAAAACATGCAATCCCAACTCCAATTCCTGCAGCCAATATCCATCCTTAGATTTGACTCAAATGAATGATGACATATAGAAAAACCAACATGGTTGGCCATGTTGAGTTTATCTCTTATTTACTACTTCCAATGTCACAAGTTTATCCTCTCTTTAACAGCTCACTAATGTGTCCTACCACTCCATATTATTGTGCACATAAGGCTAAGCTTTTCTCTTTGAAATTTTTTGCCTACTCTGCAAAGATTAGGACCCTGTCATGCTCCTATCGAAAAGAATTAAGTGATAGTAATTTTTTTCAAAAAACTGGTAATAATTGAGTGATAAATGGTAATATTTTGGCAAAAAATTACTAGTACAGTTGTATGCCTACCAATCATACCACTTGCAGTGGTGTAGTCTAAGGTGTACATTTCCTGGCTGAGAAAGGGAATTTTCTTGTCTCACCCTTCTCCTCTAGGTCTTCTTTTTCTTCCATTCTCCATCTGGGTTTTGTAGGATATGGAAGATTATCTCCATTTGGGAGAGACCCATTTGAGTAGAGGAGGCTTTGTGCACAACACAAGCATTGTACCAGCTGGTAATCCAATATTGTATGCTAGGAACAAGAACACTAGCTCCACAACTACTAGTGCATCTGCCACCATGCAACAGCAGATTAATAATTTCCCAGTGTCTGCTAGTTTTCATCGTGAATCTTTTGCTGTGAAGACAGAAGGTAGCTCCTCCCACCACAATAACATGGCTCAACAGTTTCACCAGTACCCTTCTGCGAGAGGGCCAGTGCAAGCTCAGGCCAACTGTGGAGGACTCCCTTCAGACATGAACTCTATCAAAGCCAAAATAGTAGCTCACCCTCAGTACTCGAGTCTTCTTGATGCTTTCATGAGTTGCCAAAAGGTAGTCAATTCTACAGGGAACATATATAAACTGGTCCAAGAAAAAAATAATGTTATATTTTTGATTTTTTATGTTGTTGTAGGTGGGAGCTTCACCGGAGGTGGTGGAGAGGCTATCGGAGATTCGAAGGGAGATCGAAAACCGGCAAAGATCGACGGTCGTCTGCCGGGACCATCAATCTGATCCGGAGCTTGATCAGTTCATGGTACAGTGGTGCTTGTGTTTGTAATTAGGCACCTTTCTTTCTTCCATGTTGAGAAACAATTTAAGCCCAAGCCCATTAGGAGTAATTTTGAAGTAATTAGGAATGTTTTGTGTAAGTCTGGCTAGAGTACTACTGGAACAAGGATTCATGTTTTGAAAGTTTATAAAAGATGTTTCCTAGTTTCTGAGAGCTCCTAGTATAATATGTTAATCATCTCTTCCTCTTCCTTAATCTCTTCCTTCTGTCTTCTAACATGCCACAAACTGCACAAAGGGGTTCTCATGATTAACCTTGTATTATATCCTATTTTGTTTCCTAGGAGGCCTTCAATGACATTCTATTGAAATATCAAGAAGAGCTCACCAGGCCCCTACAAGAAGCCATGGATTTCATGAGAAGGATGGAGGCTCAGCTCAACACTCTAACCAACGGCGCTGTTCATGTCTTCCCCTCTGGTAATAAAGATCACTTGTACGACAACACCCACAAATCTATAACCTCTGTTAGAACTAATGTTGCCAGCTACACATGGGATCAACAATATGTATGAAACAATAAAAGGAACAAAACCCATAAAGTATTTGGTTAGATCTAATCAGAGTAAGTACATCTTAAACAATACTAGCGATGGATAGATAACAGGGGTGCAGGAGTAACACAGCTTTTAAGAGCTCTAGTCATTTGTTGCAATAGTGCAATGGCAGGACCTGTCCCTACATCCTATGCCTCCAAAATCTCCCCGGCTCTTGCGTGGGAAGATTGGCAGCAGTTTGACTGGAATCACCATTATCGATTTTGTTCACAAGGTTCATGCTTCTATATATCTTCATATCTTCATTTATAGGTTTCAGAAAAGATATATAAATGTCTATGTATGTGTTTTATACATGCAGATAGCATATATATGATATGAATCATAGGGAGGGTGGTTGGTGTTAGATCTTGTTTTGGAATTAAATATCATAAAAGGTTGTCCCAACTGTCTTACAGTTCCGAGGCTCTTTCTTTGTCAGTCTTACAGTCTGTTCTCTTTGTTCTCTCCTTCAATTTTTCCTTGTTCTTAATTAATGGTACTGTTTTTTTAGTTGAGTGTAGAAAAAGTTGAACAGGATTAATTAGTATCTTTTGGTTCTAATATCTTGTAATAATCACCATGCATATAGCTAATTGAACATGTATTAAGGTATAATAAATTGAAGTCGATTTGATTGTTCTAGTTCGACATTTTGGTTTAATATATGTTGCTGTTACAGTTTCTATGATGAAGTAGGACAAGATTAGTATTGTTTTTTATTTCACAGAAAACTTTGTTTGAGGAACTAATTGCTTTGTCTTGCTCTTACAATTACCTAATCGAACTCTACGAAAAGCGTGATAGTCTTGTTGCTTATGAAAACCCAGAACCCCCCTTAAGCTAAGAAGGGTGTTTATATGACTCTGGGTATACTTATAATTAAAAACCATCCAACTTAATGCTGATATCTACCAAGATTAGATCTCTAATATATATGTGAGTTGTGAACCTAATCGCTATTATGAAATATTAGGTATAACAGTATAACTAGCTATATTTATTTTTGCATTTATATCTGGTGTATTACCTTGTATAAAGATTAATGATGTAACCTGTAGTTACTTCAACTCACAGCCAGTGTATATTAGATGCTTTGCATTGATATAATGCTCTCGTTTCGTATTAATTAGCCCCATGTTTATGAGAAAAACATATTATAACATTTTATTGTTGCATGCCCTCTTTAGCTAGCTAAAGCTACTTATATTATCTGCAATATTAATGCGTGGTTGTTGCAGTGCATGGATCAGTTTAACCGCTTAATTTCCTGGTCATCTTTGGCACCTTAATTATTGGTTCTTATGCAGAGGATCAGATGACTTTATGTTGGGTCTGCAACTTTTAAATATGTTTATAGCTATAGTGGTGCATGGTATAGAATATAATGTTGCATGGTATAGAATAAGTTCATGATTTGAACTTTGTTCTCTGTAAATTTGGTGGTTGCTTAATTGTTTGGTCTTGAATTTCTTTTTTGAACATAACATTCATAGAACAAAACTTTTAAACTTTTGAAAAAAAAACAAAAATATCTTTGGACGTATGTAGAGAAATATATATAGTTTTTATTTTTTTGATAGAGAACAGATAGAGTTCATCACAGTTGTACTCAACTCTGGGATCTGAGTTGATAACTCAGATAGAGTTCATCACAGTTTTTGTTGGCAATTCTTTTTAACATGTTAACCCTTGACTTGGTGCAACTCTGTAGTTTTCATAGTCAAAATATATTACAACTCAAGATCCACAGTGCGACTGATCATCAACATCCATACTTCCTCTGGCTCGCAATGGAAAAAAAATTATCAATATTCTCTGGTTAACTAATTTTCCAAACTAGATATAAATATATGCAGTGGGAGTCTATTCTTGTATTTAATAATACTTGGAAATACAATATTGAATGCTCCTTTTAAGCATGTCACATAACAATGAAACAAAGATCTTGATATATGAGGTCTATGACAGAAGAATTTATAGATTAATTAAAGAGGCCATAATATAAACAACTAAATAAAGAATTTTTACTGAAAAAAAAGAAAATAAGGAAATCAGAATTAATACAAACTTCATATATTTTGTCCTGCAACACCAATCCACTGTATATGTTAAAAATTACCTCTGCATATATTGACCAGCTGGTTGTAAGCAATGGTATCATCCTCTGGAAAAGATGCAAAGATCTATATAATCATTTCTAGAAGTTTGTTTTTACTCTTTTTCAGACTCATGATTTGTATCTACTTGCAGCAGATGAACAATGTGAAGGAGGCTCATCAGAAGAAGATCAAGATGGAAGTGGTGGAGAAGCCGAAGAACCCGATATCGATCCTCGAGCCGAGGAAAGAGAGCTCAAGCATCATCTATTGAAGAAATACAGTGGGTACTTGAGCAGCCTCAAGCAAGAACTGTCAAAGAAGAAGAAGAAAGGAAAGCTCCCCAAGGAAGCCAGGCAGAAGCTACTCAACTGGTGGGAGCTTCACTACAAATGGCCTTACCCTTCAGTAAGTACCTCTTCATCCCATGGACAAAATCACTTATTTCCCATGAAATATATCACAACATAAATATTTTTGCTTATTAAGTCCAAATTTTCTATTTATGATATCGGTATATATATAATTTGAAGTTAAAAATTATCATCAACAACTTATATCAGATAGGTTTGGAGTAAGTGATATTGTGGATTTTTCATCTACGTATAATATAAATGGAATTATAGTTTAAAAACTTGGGACTCGGACTCAAGTCAATAGGCTTTGGAGTTGACTCCAAGCCAACTTGAAATTATTTATATTAATTTTTCAATCCAACAGACAAAAAGATATATTAAATTAGGAAATATTAATTACTCTATTTAACACTTAAAATGGATAAAAATATGATTTATGCTACTCTAAAGTATTGATTTAACTAAATTTTTAAAAAATATTATCTTTTCAAAAAACTTTTACTTGACTTGGGTAGACTTGGTAGATTCAAGTTTGTCGGATCATAAAATCTATATCAAGAGGGAGATCTTGACTCAGAAGTCATAGATTGGAATCGACTTTCAAAATTTTTGGAATAAAAAGAGTTTTAAAATTATACATGCAATGTTATCTGCCAATTACCCTTAAACATCAAAACATTTCAACTAAATTAATATCATATTTGTATAAAAATATTACCTCTTGAATGAATATTGGATGATTATATTGTAAATGATGAGCAGGAGTCGGAAAAAGTTGCACTAGCAGAATCCACAGGCCTTGATCAGAAGCAGATAAACAATTGGTTCATTAACCAGAGAAAGAGGCATTGGAAGCCATCTGAAGACATGCAATTTGTGATTATGGATGGTCTTCAACCACAAAACACTGCTCTCTATATGGATGGCCACTTCATGGGAGACGGGCCCTACCGCTTCTGTCCCTAGAGTATCATTCGTCGGTTTGGGTGGCCCCGACAGTTCCTGCTTATTGATTGGTGGAGCATGAAAATGTGTCCCTCCAGAGCATGAGATACTGATCAGTTACTCATGGATCATATATAGGAGGTGATATTTACTAGTCATGCATCAATGCTTCTTCCTTGGCTTGTATAAATGTTCTATTTTGTGGCCAATTTGTCTGTATAATTTGGTGCAAATACCATTGTGGATGCAAGTGAAGTGACTATTGTTGTCTAAGATTTGGACTTTAGAGTTGTTGTTTATGATTATTTTCATTGAGTGTATATGCATGTTCTAGTAAGTGATTTTAAAATAGATATTTCTAATTCAGAGAAATATGAGAGTAACTAATTAAGAGGCAGTTGAAGGTAGTTCAGTGATAGATGATTGCATGCCAGGTCTGGTAGGTTAGTTGGAGTTTGATTTTATTTGAGACCTGGAAAATTGTGACCTAACAAATCAATGTGTTATATAATTAGTTGTGAATTAATGGTGAGCGTTTTGTGTAAGTCGATATTCCGTTTAGTTAGTTAGTCAACTTAGGAAGTATCACATCAAATACCTATTAAGATCCAATATATTAATGATCAATTTATATTTGGGTTAGATTGTTATATTTTGATTTATTTATTGTTAATCATATTCATGGCAAATTTTAAACTTTATATATGTATGTATATAGAGGCCCGTTTGCTTGAGCCGAGGGCATAAATTTTTTCCTGCACCAATCTTTAGCCGTTCGATTATAAGGACGACCCAATTTTATTTTTTTCAAAAAAACCCCTTAATCTCCTAAAGGCATCGGCCACAGCCGTGTGGCCAGGTAGCCCAAATCCGGCCGCCTCGCTGCCAGACATGGTAGGCCACAGTCGGATCTAGCGATGCGGCCACGGATTTAGCCGCATGGTCTTATGGGTGGCAAGGTTAGATCTGGCTATTGCTGGCTAGGTTTGGCCGCCACGGTCAGACCAAACAATTCCCCGACCAAATCTAGCTAGGAGACGGTCAAGTTTGGCTGCCACACATTTTTTTAAAAAATTACTGCGGTGGCCGGACCAGGCCAACGATAGCTAGATCTGGAAATAACATTTTTTTTTTTAAGGTGTGGCTAGGTCTAGTGGCGGCCAACCAGGTCCAACCTCCCGGGAATGGACCTAGCTGTCCCCCAGCTAGATAGCCGAACTTGGCCGGTGGTAGCCAAATCTGGCCACGATATTATTTTTAAGGCGACGACAAATCTGGTCATGCCTTAAAAAATATATTGGCCAGCGGCTAGGTTACGGCCACGGCCGGCTGAACTTGGATTGGGCCTAGTGCCATTGACGACAGTGGCCAGGTCCAACCAGAACAGGCGTGACCAGAACTTGGCCACCTGGCGAAAAAGAGGTTAGAAGGTTTTGTTTTGTTTTTTTAATCAAATTTGGGCCGTTCTTATGATAAAAAACCATATTAGAGCTTGGGGCAAGAACATGTTCCTACCCTGGGCTTAGGAAAATTTTTCCCTATATATATATATATATATATATTCTTCCATTCTTTTGTTGTGAACCATTATGAGTAAGGTTTTTTTTTAATCAGGCTGAGTGATGCAATGCAACATGAGTTTTATTTAATGAGTCCTATATCAGATTAATCTAATTAGTTATATTTAATTTGCAATGTTTGGGGTATTTTAAAAATTTTCATATATTAGGGATTTATTCATATAGATAAATAAGACTGTAATTTTTAGGTTTTGATTAATCAAGAACAAACGAGAGCCCTCAATAGTTTGTACGATTTTATTTACAGTTTTTCGTTTATTT